>JAMPIV010017712.1:0-43396 GCA_024509875.1 Oreohelix idahoensis | reverse complement strand
GTCACTGGAACAATAATCAGGTTGGCTTGTCCTTATTCTGTAATGGGGGACATACCATATCAGAGGCTGTCCTTATTTATGTAATGTCCCACTGACCATCATCAGAAGGCTCTGTCATAATTCTGTAATGACACTGACCATCATTAGAAGGCTGTTTGGTCCTTATTTCTGTAAAATGACACTTTGACCCCCGATTCAAATTTTTAGAAAAAGGGCTTGTCCTTATTCTGTAATGACACTGGGGACCTATTTCAGTTTTAGAGATGGCTGTCCCTTTCTTCCTGTAATGACACTGACCATCATTAGAAGGCTGTCCGTTATTCATGTAATGACACTGACCATCCTTTCACAGAAGGCTGCCCTTATGTCCTTATTTCTGTACATGAAACTGACCCATCTATCAGAAGGCTGTCCTTATTCTGTAATTGACACTGTCCATCATTAAAGGCGGTCCTTATTCTGTAATGAATCAATGTCACACCCCATCATAGTAATAGCGGCTGTCCCTGATTACCTTGTGAATGACACTGACCATCATTAGAAGGCTGTCCTTATTCTGTAATGACACTGACCATCATTAGAAGGCTGTCCTTATTCTGTAATGACACTGACCATCCTTAGAAGGCTGTCCTTATTCTGTAATGACACTGACCATCATTAGAAGGCTGTCCTTATTCTGTAATGACACTGACCATCATTAGAAGGCTGTCCTTATTCTGTAATGACACTGACCATCATTAGAAGGCTGTCCTTATTCTGTAATGACACTGACCATCATCATAATAGGCTGTCCCTACATTCTGTATTTACACTGGACCCATCATCAGAATGCAGTCCTTATTCATGTAATGACACTGACCATGACATCAGAAGGCTGACCCTTATATCCTGTAATGACACTGACCATCATTAGAAGGCTGTCCTTATTCTGTACAGAAGGCTGTCCTTATTCTGTAATGACACTTACCATCATTAGAAGGCTGTCCTTATTCTGTAATGACACTGACCATCATTAGAAGGCTGTCCTTATTCTGTAATGACACTGACCATCATTAGAAGGCTGTCCTTATTCTGTAATGACACTGACCATCATTAGAAGGCTGTCCTTATTCTGTAATGACACTGACCATCATTAGAAGGCTGTCCTTATTCTGTAATGACACTGACCATCATTAGAAGGCTGTCCTTATTCTGTAATGACACTGACCATCATTAGAAGGCTGTCCTTATTCTGTAATGACACTGACCATCATTAGAAGGCTGTCCTTATTCTGTAATGACACTGACCATCATTAGAAGGCTGTCCTTGTAATGACACTGAACCATCATCAGAAGGCTGTCCTTATTCTGTAATGACACTGACCATCATTAGAAGGCTGTCCTTATTCTGTAATGACACTGACCATCATTAGAAGGCTGTCCTTATTCTGTAATGACACTGACCATCATTAGAAGGCTGTCCTTATTCTGTAATGACACTGACCATCATTAGAAGGCTGTCCTTATTCTGTAATGACACAGACCATCATTAGAAGGCTGTCCTTATTCTGTAATGACACTGACCATCATTAGAAGGCTGTCCTTATTCTGTAATGACACTGACCATCATTAGAAGGCTGTCCTTATTCTGTAATGACACTGACCATCATTAGAAGGCTGTCCTTATTCTGTAATGACACTGACCATCATTAGAAGGCTGTCCTTATTCTGTAATGACACGGACCATCATTAGAAGGCTGTCCTTATTCTGTAATGACACGGACCATCATTAGAAGGCTGTCCTTATTCTGTAATGACACGGACCATCATTAGAAGGCTGTCCTTATTCTGTAATGACACGGACCATCATTAGAAGGCTGTCCTTATTCTGTAATGACACTGACCATCATTAGAAGGCTGTCCTTATTCTGTAATGACACTGACCATCATTAGAAGGCTGTCCTTATTCTGTAATGACACTGACCATCATTAGAAGGCTGTCCTTATTCTGTAATGACACTGACCATCATTAGAAGGCTGTCCTTATTCTGTAATGACACTGATCATCATTAGAAGGCTGTCCTTATTCTGTAATGACACTGACCATCATTAGAAGGCTGTCCTTATTCTGTAATGACACGGACCATCATTAGAAGGCTGTCCTTATTCTGTAATGACACTGACCATCATTAGAAGGCTGTCCTTATTCTGTAATGACACGGACCATCATTAGAAGGCTGTCCTTATTCTGTAATGACACTGACCATCATTAGAAGGCTGTCCTTATTCTGTAATGACACTGTCCATCATCAGAAGGCTGTCCTTATTCTGTAATGACACGGACCATCATTAGAAGGCTGTCCTTATTCTGTAATGACACTGACCATCATCAGAAGGCTGTCCTTATTCTGTAATGACACTGACCATCATCAGAAGGCTGTCCTTATTCTGTAATGACACTGACCATCATCAGAAGGCTGTCCTTATTCTGTAATGACACTGACCATCATCAGAAGGCTGTCCTTATTCTGTAATGACACTGACCATCATCAGAAGGCTGTCCTTATTCTGTAATGACACTGACCATCATCAGAAGGCTGTCCTTATTCTGTAATGACACTGACCATCATTAGAAGGCTGTCCTTATTCTGTAATGACACTGACCATCATCAGAAGGCTGTCCTTATTCTGTAATGACACTGACCATCATCAGAAGGCTGTCCTTATTCTGTAATGACACTGACCATCATCAGAAGGCTGTCCTTATTCTGTAATGACACTGACCATCATCAGAAGGCTGTCCCTTATTCTGTAATGACACTGAGACCATCATCAGAAGGCTGTCCTTATTCTGTAATGACACTGACCATCATTAGAAGGCTGTCCTTATTCTGTAATGACACTGACCATCATTAGAAGGCTGTCCTTATTCTGTAATGACACTGACCATCATTAGAAGGCTGTCCTTATTCTGTAATGACACTGACCATCATTAGAAGGCTGTCCTTATTCTGTAATGACACTGACCATCATTAGAAGGCTGTCCTTATTCTGTAATGACACTGACCATCATTAGAAGGCTGTCCTTATTCTGTAATGACACTGACCATCATTAGAAGGCTGTCCTTATTCTGTAATGACACTGACCATCATTAGAAGGCTGTCCTTATTCTGTAATGACACTGACCATCATTAGAAGGCTGTCCTTATTCTGTAATGACACTGACCATCATTAGAAGGCTGTCCTTATTCTGTAATGACACTGACCATCATTAGAAGGCTGTCCTTATTCTGTAATGACACTGACCATCATTAGAAGGCTGTCCTTATTCTGTAATGACACTGACCATCATTAGAAGGCTGTCCTTATTCTGTAATGACACTGACCATCATTAGAAGGCTGTCCTTATTCTGTAATGACACTGACCATCATTAGAAGGCTGTCCTTATTCTGTAATGACACTGACCATCATTAGAAGGCTGTCCTTATTCTGTAATGACACTGACCATCATTAGAAGGCTGTCCTTATTCTGTAATGACACTGACCATCATTAGAAGGCTGTCCTTATTCTGTAATGACACTGACCATCATTAGAAGGCTGTCCTTATTCTGTAATGACACTGACCATCATTAGAAGGCTGTCCTTATTCTGTAATGACACTGACCATCATTAGAAGGCTGTCCTTATTCTGTAAGGCTGTCCTTATTCTGTAATGACACTGACCATCATTAGAAGGCTGTCCTTATTCTGTAATGACACTGACCATCATTAGAAGGCTGTCCTTATTCTGTAATGACACTGACCATCATTAGAAGGCTGTCCTTATTCTGTAATGACACTGACCATCATTAGAAGGCTGTCCTTATTCTGTAATGACACTGACCATCATTAGAAGGCTGTCCTTATTCTGTAATGACACTGACCATCATTAGAAGGCTGTCCTTATTCTGTAATGACACTGACCATCATTAGAAGGCTGTCCTTATTCTGTAATGACACTGACCATCATTAGAAGGCTGTCCTTATTCTGTAATGACACTGACCATATTAGAAGGCTGTCCTTATTCTGTAATGACACTGACCATCATTAGAAGGCTGTCCTTATTCTGTAATGACACTGACCATCATTAGAAGGCTGTCCTTATTCTGTAATGACACTGACCATCATTAGAAGGCTGTCCTTATTCTGTAATGACACTGACCATCATTAGAAGGCTGTCCTTATTCTGTAATGACACTGACCATCATTAGAAGGCTGTCCTTATTCTGTAATGACACTGACCATCATTAGAAGGCTGTCCTTATTCTGTAATGACACTGACCATCATTAGAAGGCTGTCCTTATTCTGTAATGACACTGACCATCATTAGAAGGCTGTCCTTATTCTGTAATGACACTGACCATCATTAGAAGGCTGTCCTTATTCTGTAATGACACTGACCATCATTAGAAGGCTGTCCTTATTCTGTAATGACACTGACCATCATTAGAAGGCTGTCCTTATTCTGTAATGACACTGACCATCATCAGAAGGCTGTCCTTATTCTGTAATGACACTGACCATCATCAGAAGGCTGTCCTTATTCTGTAATGACACTGACCATCATTAGAAGGCTGTCCTTATTCTGTAATGACACTGTCCATCATCAGAAGGCTGTCCTTATTCTGTAATGACACTGTCCATCATCAGAAGGCTGTCCTTATTCTGTAATGACACTGACCATCATCAGAAGGCTGTCCTTATTCTGTAATGACACTGACCATCATCAGAAGGCTGTCCTTATTCTGTAATGACACTGACCATCATCAGAAGGCTGTCCTTATTCTGTAATGACACTGACCATCATCAGAAGGCTGTCCTTATTCTGTAATGACACTGACCATCATCAGAAGGCTGTCCTTATTCTGTAATGACACTGACCATCATCAGAAGGCTGTCCTTATTCTGTAATGACACTGACCATCATCAGAAGGCTGTCCTTATTCTGTAATGACACTGACCATCATCAGAAGGCTGTCCTTATTCTGTAATGACACTGACCATCATCAGAAGGCTGTCCTTATTCTGTAATGACACTGACCATCATCAGAAGGCTGTCCTTATTCTGTAATGACACTGACCATCATCAGAAGGCTGTCCTTATTCTGTAATGACACTGACCATCATCAGAAGGCTGTCCTTATTCTGTAATGACACTGACCATCATCAGAAGGCTGTCCTTATTCTGTAATGACACTGACCATCATCAGAAGGCTGTCCTTATTCTGTAATGACACTGACCATCATCAGAAGGCTGTCCTTATTCTGTAATGACACTGACCATCATTAGAAGGCTGTCCTTATTCTGTAATGACACTGACCATCATCAGAAGGCTGTCCTTATTCTGTAATGACACTGACCATCATTAGAAGGCTGTCCTTATTCTGTAATGACACTGACCATCATTAGAAGGCTGTCCTTATTCTGTAATGACACTGACCATCATTAGAAGGCTGTCCTTATTCTGTAATGACACTGACCATCATTAGAAGGCTGTCCTTATTCTGTAATGACACTGACCATCATTAGAAGGCTGTCCTTATTCTGTAATGACACTGACCATCATTAGAAGGCTGTCCTTATTCTGTAATGACACTGACCATCATTAGAAGGCTGTCCTTATTCTGTAATGACACTGACCATCATTAGAAGGCTGTCCTTATTCTGTAATGACACTGACCATCATTACAGAATAAGGACAGCCTTCTGTAATGACACTGACCATCATTAGAAGGCTGTCCTTATTCTGTAATGACACTGACCATCATTAGAAGGCTGTCCTTATTCTGTAATGACACTGACCATCATTAGAAGGCTGTCCTTATTCTGTAATGACACTGACCATCATTAGAAGGCTGTCCTTATTCTGTAATGACACTGACCATCATTAGAAGGCTGTCCTTATTCTGTAATGACACTGACCATCATTAGAAGGCTGTCCTTATTCTGTAATGACACTGACCATCATTAGAAGGCTGTCCTTATTCTGTAATGACACTGACCATCATTAGAAGGCTGTCCTTATTCTGTAATGACACTGACCATCATTAGAAGGCTGTCCTTATTCTGTAATGACACTGACCATCATTAGAAGGCTGTCCTTATTCTGTAATGACACTGACCATCATTAGAAGGCTGTCCTTATTCTGTAATGACACTGACCATCATTAGAAGGCTGTCCTTTTTCTGTAATGACACTGACCATCATTAGAAGGCTGTCCTTATTCTGTAATGACACTGACCATCATTAGAAGTCTGTCCTTATTCTGTAATGACACTGACCATCATTAGAAGGCTGTCCTTATTCTGTAATGACACTGACCATCATTAGAAGGCTGTCCTTATTCTGTAATGACACTGACCATCATTAGAAGGCTGTCCTTATTCTGTAATGACACTGACCATCATTAGAAGGCTGTCCTTATTCTGTAATGACACTGACCATCATTAGAAGGCTGTCCTTATTCTGTAATGACACTGACCATCATTAGAAGGCTGTCCTTATTCTGTAATGACACTGACCATCATTAGAAGGCTGTCCTTATTCTGTAATGACACTGACCATCATTAGAAGGCTGTCCTTATTCTGTAATGACACTGACCATCATTAGAAGGCTGTCCTTATTCTGTAATGTAGAAGGCTGTCCTTATTCTGTAATGACACTGACCATCATTAGAAGGCTGTCCTTATTCTGTAATGACACTGACCATCATCATTAGAAGGCTGTCCTTATTCTGTAATGACACTGACCATCATTAGAAGGCTGTCCTTATTCTGTAATGACACTGACCATCATTAGAAGGCTGTCCTTATTCTGTAATGACACTGACCATCATTAGAAGGCTGTCCTTATTCTGTAATGACACTGACCATCATTAGAAGGCTGTCCTTATTCTGTAATGACACTGACCATCATTAGAAGGCTGTCCTTATTCTGTAATGACACTGACCATCATTAGAAGGCTGTCCTTATTCTGTAATGACACTGACCATCATTAGAAGGCTGTCCTTATTCTGTAATGACACGGACCATCATCAGAAGGCTGTCCTTATTCTGTAATGACACTGACCATCATCAGAAGGCTGTCCTTATTCTGTAATGACACTGACCATCATTAGAAGGCTGTCCTTATTCTGTAATGACACTGACCATCATTAGAAGGCTGTCCTTATTCTGTAATGACACTGACCATCATTAGAAGGCTGTCCTTATTCTGTAATGACACTGTCCATCATTAGAAGGCTGTCCTTATTCTGTAATGACACTGACCATCATTAGAAGGCTGTCCTTATTCTGTAATGACACTGACCATCATTAGAAGGCTGTCCTTATTCTGTAATGACACTGACCATCATTAGAAGGCTGTCCCTTATTCTGTAATGACACTGACCATCATTAGAAGGCTGTCCTTATTCTGTAATGACACTGACCATCATTAGAAGGCTGTCCTTATTCTGTAATGACACTGACCATCATCAGAAGGCTGTCCTTATTCTGTAATGACACTGACCATCATCAGAAGGCTGTCCTTATTTATTCTGTAATGACACTGACCATCATCAGAAGGCTGTCCTTATTCTGTAATGACACTGACCATCATTAGAAGGCTGTCCTTATTCTGTAATGACACTGTCCATCATCAGAAGGCTGTCCTTATTCTGTAATGACACTGACCATCATCAGAAGGCTGTCCTTATTCTGTAATGACACTGACCATCATCAGAAGGCTGTCCTTATTCTGTAATGACACTGACCATCATCAGAAGGCTGTCCTTATTCTGTAATGACACTGACCATCATCAGAAGGCTGTCCTTATTCTGTAATGACACTGACCATCATTAGAAGGCTGTCCTTATTCTGTAATGACACTGACCATCATTAGAAGGCTGTCCTTATTCTGTAATGACACTGACCATCATTAGAAGGCTGTCCTTATTCTGTAATGACACTGACCATCATTAGAAGGCTGTCCTTATTCTGTAATGACACTGACCATCATTAGAAGGCTGTCCTTATTCTGTAATGACACTGACCATCATTAGAAGGCTGTCCTTATTCTGTAATGACACGGACCATCATTAGAAGGCTGTCCTTATTCTGTAATGACACGGACCATCATTAGAAGGCTGTCCTTATTCTGTAATGACACGGACCATCATTAGAAGGCTGTCCTTATTCTGTAATGACACGGACCATCATTAGAAGGCTGTCCTTATTCTGTAATGACACTGACCATCATTAGAAGGCTGTCCTTATTCTGTAATGACACTGACCATCATTAGAAGGCTGTCCTTATTCTGTAATGACACTGACCATCATCAGAAGGCTGTCCTTATTCTGTAATGACACTGACCATCATTAGAAGGCTGTCCTTATTCTGTAATGACACTGACCATCATTAGAAGGCTGTCCTTATTCTGTAATGACACTGACCATCATTAGAAGGCTGTCCTTATTCTGTAATGACACTGACCATCATTAGAAGGCTGTCCTTATTCTGTAATGACACGGACCATCATTAGAAGGCTGTCCTTATTCTGTAATGACACGGACCATATTTGTAATGGGAACCATCATTAGAAGGCTGTCCTTATTCTGTAATGACACTGACCATCATTAGAAGGCTGTCCTTATTCTGTAATGACACTGACCATCATCAGAAGGCTGTCCTTATTCTGTAATGACACTGACCATCATCAGAAGGCTGTCCTTATTCTGTAATGACACTGACCATCATCAGAAGGCTGTCCTTATTCTGTAATGACACTGACCATCATCAGAAGGCTGTCCTTATTCTGTAATGACACTGACCATCATCAGAAGGCTGTCCTTATTCTGTAATGACACTGACCATCATCAGAAGGCTGTCCTTATTCTGTAATGACACTGACCATCATCAGAAGGCTGTCCTTATTCTGTAATGACACTGACCATCATCAGAAGGCTGTCCTTATTCTGTAATGACACTGACCATCATCAGAAGGCTGTCCTTATTCTGTAATGACACTGACCATCATCAGAAGGCTGTCCTTATTCTGTAATGACACTGACCATCATCAGAAGGCTGTCCTTATTCTGTAATGACACTGACCATCATCAGAAGGCTGTCCTTATTCTGTAATGACACTGACCATCATTAGAAGGCTGTCCTTATTCTGTAATGACACTGACCATCATTAGAAGGCTGTCCTTATTCTGTAATGACACTGACCATCATTAGAAGGCTGTCCTTATTCTGTAATGACACTGACCATCATTAGAAGGCTGTCCTTATTCTGTAATGACACTGACCATCATTAGAAGGCTGTCCTTATTCTGTAATGACACTGACCATCATTAGAAGGCTGTCCTTATTCTGTAATGACACTGACCATCATTAGAAGGCTGTCCTTATTCTGTAATGACACTGACCATCATTAGAAGGCTGTCCTTATTCTGTAATGACACTGACCATCATTAGAAGGCTGTCCTTATTCTGTAATGACACTGACCATCATTAGAAGGCTGTCCTTATTCTGTAATGACACTGACCATCATTAGAAGGCTGTCCTTATTCTGTAATGACACTGACCATCATTAGAAGGCTGTCCTTATTCTGTAATGACACTGACCATCATTAGAAGGCTGTCCTTATTCTGTAATGACACTGACCATCATTAGAAGGCTGTCCTTATTCTGTAATGACACTGACCATCATTAGAAGGCTGTCCTTATTCTGTAATGACACTGACCATCATTAGAAGGCGGTCCTTATTCTGTAATGACACTGACCATCATTAGAAGGCTGTCCTTATTCTGTAATGACACTGACCATCATCAGAAGGCTGTCCTTATTCTGTAATGACACTGACCATCATCAGAAGGCTGTCCTTATTCTGTAATGACACTGACCATCATCAGAAGGCTGTCCTTATTCTGTAATGACACTGACCATCATTAGAAGGCTGTCCTTATTCTGTAATGACACTGACCATCATTAGAAGGCTGTCCTTATTCTGTAATGACACTGACCATCATTAGAAGGCTGTCCTTATTCAGTAGTGAGCCTGACCGATCCTTATTTTGTAATGACGGGGACCATCATTAGAAGGCTGTCCTTATTCTGTAATGACACTGACCATCATTAGAAGGCTGTCCTTATTCTGTAATGACACTGACCATCATCAGAAGGCTGTCCTTATTCTGTAATGACACTGACCATCATTAGAAGGCTGTCCTTATTCTGTAATGACACTGACCATCATTAGAAGGCTGTCCTTATTCTGTAATGACACACTGACCATCATTAGAAGGCTGTCCTTATTCTGTAATGACACTGACCATCATCATTAGAAGGCTGTCCTTATTCTGTAATGACACTGACCATCATTAGAAGGCTGTCCTTATTCTGTAATGACACTGACCATCATTAGAAGGCTGTCCTTATTCTGTAATGACACTGACCATCATTAGAAGGCTGTCCTTATTCTGTAATGACACTGACCATCATTAGAAGGCTGTCCTTATTCTGTAATGACACTGACCATCATTAGAAGGCTGTCCTTATTCTGTAATGACACTGACCATCATTAGAAGGCTGTCCTTATTCTGTAATGACACTGACCATCA
This sequence comes from Oreohelix idahoensis, assembly GCA_024509875.1. Taxonomy (NCBI): domain Eukaryota; kingdom Metazoa; phylum Mollusca; class Gastropoda; order Stylommatophora; family Oreohelicidae; genus Oreohelix; species Oreohelix idahoensis. Next base: position 32,761 of record JAMPIV010017712.1, on the reverse strand, counting down.
TTAGAAGGCTGTCCTTATTCTGTAATGACACTGACCATCATTAGAAGGCTGTCCTTATTCTGTAATGACACTGTCCATCATCAGAAGGCTGTCCTTATTCTGTAATGACACTGACCATCATCAGAAGGCTGTCCTTATTCTGTAATGACACTGACACTGACCATCATCAGAAGGCTGTCCTTATTCTGTAATGACACTGACCATCATCAGAAGGCTGTCCTTATTCTGTAATGACACTGACCATCATCAGAAGGCTGTCCTTATTCTGTAATGACACTGACCATCATTAGAAGGCTGTCCTTATTCTGTAATGACCAGAAGGCTGTCCTTATTCTGTAATGACACTGACCATCATCAGAAGGCTGTCCTTATTCTGTAATGACACTGACCATCATCAGAAGGCTGTCCTTATTCTGTAATGACACCGACCATCATCAGAAGGCTGTCCTTATTCTGTAATGACACTGACCATCATTAGAAGGCTGTCCTTATTCTGTAATGACACTGACCATCATTAGAAGGCTGTCCTTATTCTGTAATGACACTGACCATCATTAGAAGGCTGTCCTTATTCTGTAATGACACTGACCATCATTAGAAGGCTGTCCTGATTCTGTAATGACACTGACCATCATTAGAAGGCTGTCCTTATTCTGTAATGACACTGACCATCATTAGAAGGCTGTCCTTATTCTGTAATGACACTGACCATCATCAGAAGGCTGTCCTTATTCTGTAATGACACTGACCATCATCAGAAGGCTGTCCTTAATGACACTGACCATCATCAGAAGGCTGTCCTTATTCTGTAATGACACTGACCATCATCAGAAGGCTGTCCTTATTCTGTAATGACACTGACCATCATCAGAAGGCTGTCCTTATTCTGTAATGACACTGACCATCATCAGAAGGCTGTCCTTATTCTGTAATGACACTGACCATCATCAGAAGGCTGTCCTTATTCTGTAATGACACTGACCATCATCAGAAGGCTGTCCTTATTCTGTAATGACACTGACCATCATCAGAAGGCTGTCCTTATTCTGTAATGACACTGACCATCATCAGAAGGCTGTCCTTATTCTGTAATGACACTGACCATCATCAGAAGGCTGTCCTTATTCTGTAATGACACTGACCATCATCAGAAGGCTGTCCTTATTCTGTAATGACACTGACCATCATCAGAAGGCTGTCCTTATTCTGTAATGACACTGACCATCATCAGAAGGCTGTCCTTATTCTGTAATGACACTGACCATCATCAGAAGGCTGTCCTTATTCTGTAATGACACCGACCATCATCAGAAGGCTGTCCTTATTCTGTAATGACACTGACCATCATCAGAAGGCTGTCCTTATTCTGTAATGACACTGACCATCATTAGAAGGCTGTCCTTATTCTGTAATGACACTGACCATCATTAGAAGGCTGTCCTTATTCTGTAATGACACTGACCATCATTAGAAGGCTGTCCTTATTCTGTAATGACACTGTCCATCATTAGAAGGCTGTCCTTATTCTGTAATGACACTGTCCATCATCAGAAGGCTGTCCTTATTCTGTAATGACACTGACCATCATTAGAAGGCTGTCCTTATTCTGTAATGACACTGACCATCATTAGAAGGCTGTCCTTATTCTGTAATGACACTGTCCATCATTAGAAGGCTGTCCTTATTCTGTAATGACACTGACCATCATTAGAAGGCTGTCCTTATTCTGTAATGACACTGACCATCATCAGAAGGCTGTCCTTATTCTGTAATGACACTGACCATCATCAGAAGGCTGTCCTTATTCTGTAATGACACTGACCATCATCAGAAGGCTGTCCTTATTCTGTAATGACACTGACCATCATCAGAAGGCTGTCCTTATTCTGTAATGACACTAACCATCATCAGAAGGCTGTCCTTATTCTGTAATGACACTGACCATCATCAGAAGGCTGTCCTTATTCTGTAATGACACTGACCATCATCAGAAGGCTGTCCTTATTCTGTAATGACACTGACCATCATCAGAAGGCTGTCCTTATTCTGTAATGACACTGACCATCATCAGAAGGCTGTCCTTATTCTGTAATGACACTGACATCTGACCATATTCATTAATGATCATCAGAAGGCTGTCCTTATTCTGTAATGACACTGACCATCATCAGAAGGCTGTCCTTATTCTGTAATGACACTGACCATCATTAGAAGGCTGTCCTTATTCTGTAATGACACTGACCATCATTAGAAGGCTGTCCTTATTCTGTAATGACACTGACCATCATTAGAAGGCTGTCCTTATTCTGTAATGACACTGACCATCATTAGAAGGCTGTCCTTATTCTGTAATGACACTGACCATCATTAGAAGGCTGTCCTTATTCTGTAATGACACTGACCATCATTAGAAGGCTGTCCTTATTCTGTAATGACACTGACCATCATTAGAAGGCTGTCCTTATTCTGTAATGACACTGACCATCATTAGAAGGCTGTCCTTATTCTGTAATGACACTGACCATCATTAGAAGGCTGTCCTTATTCTGTAATTACACTGACCATCATTAGAAGGCTGTCCTTATTCTGTAATGACACTGACCATCATTAGAAGGCTGTCCTTATTCTGTAATGACACTGACCATCATTAGAAGGCTGTCCTTATTCTGTAATGACACGGACCATCATTAGAAGGCTGTCCTTATTCTGTAATGACACGGACCATCATTAGAAGGCTGTCCTTATTCTGTAATGACACGGACCATCATTAGAAGGCTGTCCTTATTCTGTAATGACACGGACCATCATTAGAAGGCTGTCCTTATTCTGTAATGACACTGACCATCATTAGAAGGCTGTCCTTATTCTGTAATGACACTGACCATCATTAGAAGGCTGTCCTTATTCTGTAATGACACTGTCCATCATTAGAAGGCTGTCCTTATTCTGTAATGACACTGACCATCATTAGAAGGCTGTCCTTATTCTGTAATGACACTGACCATCATTAGAAGGCTGTCCTTATTCTGTAATGACACTGACCATCATTAGAAGGCTGTCCTTATTCTGTAATGACACTGACCATCATCAGAAGGCTGTCCTTATTCTGTAATGACACTGACCATCATCAGAAGGCTGTCCTTATTCTGTAATGACACTGACCATCATCAGAAGGCTGTCCTTATTCTGTAATGACACTGACCATCATCAGAAGGCTGTCCTTATTCTGTAATGACACTGACCATCATCAGAAGGCTGTCCTTATTCTGTAATGACACTGACCATCATCAGAAGGCTGTCCTTATTCTGTAATGACACTGACCATCATCAGAAGGCTGTCCTTATTCTGTAATGACACTGACCATCATCAGAAGGCTGTCCTTATTCTGTAATGACACTGACCATCATCAGAAGGCTGTCCTTATTCTGTAATGACACTGACCATCATCAGAAGGCTGTCCTTATTCTGTAATGACACTGACCATCATCAGAAGGCTGTCCTTATTCTGTAATGACACTGACCATCATCAGAAGGCTGTCCTTATTCTGTAATGACACTGACCATCATCAGAAGGCTGTCCTTATTCTGTAATGACACTGACCATCATCAGAAGGCTGTCCTTATTCTGTAATGACACTGACCATCATCAGAAGGCTGTCCTTATTCTGTAATGACACTGACCATCATCAGAAGGCTGTCCTTATTCTGTAATGACACTGACCATCATCAGAAGGCTGTCCTTATTCTGTAATGACACTGACCATCATCAGAAGGCTGTCCTTATTCTGTAATGACACTGACCATCATCAGAAGGCTGTCCTTATTCTGTAATGACACTGACCATCATCAGAAGGCTGTCCTTATTCTGTAATGACACTGACCATCATCAGAAGGCTGTCCTTATTCTGTAATGACACTGACCATCATTAGAAGGCTGTCCTTATTCTGTAATGACACTGACCATCATCAGAAGGCTGTCCTTATTCTGTAATGACACTGACCATCATCAGAAGGCTGTCCTTATTCTGTAATGACACTGACCATCATCAGAAGGCTGTCCTTATTCTGTAATGACACTGACCATCATCAGAAGGCTGTCCTTATTCTGTAATGACACTGACCATCATTAGAAGGCTGTCCTTATTCTGTAATGACACTGACCATCATCAGAAGGCTGTCCTTATTCTGTAATGACACTGACCATCATCAGAAGGCTGTCCTTATTCTGTAATGACACTGACCATCATCAGAAGGCTGTCCTTATTCTGTAATGACACTGACCATCATCAGAAGGCTGTCCTTATTCTGTAATGACACTGACCATCATCAGAAGGCTGTCCTTATTCTGTAATGACACTGACCATCATTAGAAGGCTGTCCTTATTCTGTAATGACACTGACCATCATTAGAAGGCTGTCCTTATTCTGTAATGACACATGCCATCATTAGAAGGCTGTCCTTATTCTGTAATGACACTGACCATCATTAGAAGGCTGTCCTTATTCTGTAATGACACTGACCATCATTAGAAGGCTGTCCTTATTCTGTAATGACACTGACCATCATTAGAAGGCTGTCCTTATTCTGTAATGACACGGACCATCATTAGAAGGCTGTCCTTATTCTGTAATGACACTGACCATCATTAGAAGGCTGTCCTTATTCTGTAATGACACTGACCATCATTAGAAGGCTGTCCTTATTCTGTAATGACACTGACCATCATTAGAAGGCTGTCCTTATTCTGTAATGACACTGACCATCATTAGAAGGCTGTCCTTATTCTGTAATGACACTGACCATCATTAGAAGGCTGTCCTTATTCTGTCATGACGCTGACCATCATTAGAAGGCTGTCCTTATTCTGTAATGACACGGACCATCATTAGAAGGCTGTCCTTATTCTGTAATGACACTGACCATCATTAGAAGGCTGTCCTTATTCTGTAATGACACGGACCATCATTAGAAGGCTGTCCTTATTCTGTAATGACACGGACCATCATTAGAAGGCTGTCCTTATTCTGTAATGACACTGACCATCATTAGAAGGCTGTCCTTATTCTGTAATGACACTGACCATCATTAGAAGGCTGTCCTTATTCTGTAATGACACTGACCATCATTAGAAGGCTGTCCTTATTCTGTAATGACACTGACCATCATTAGAAGGCTGTCCTTATTCTGTAATGACACTGACCATCATTAGAAGGCTGTCCTTATTCTGTAATGACACTGACCATCATTAGAAGGCTGTCCTTATTCTGTAATGACACTGACCATCATCAGAAGGCTGTCCTTATTCTGTAATGACACTGACCATCATTAGAAGGCTGTCCTTATTCTGTAATGACACTGACCATCATCAGAAGGCTGTCCTTATTCTGTAATGACACTGACCATCATTAGAAGGCTGTCCTTATTCTGTAATGACACTGACCATCATTAGAAGGCTGTCCTTATTCTGTAATGACACTGACCATCATTAGAAGGCTGTCCTTATTCTGTAATGACACTGACCATCATTAGAAGGCTGTCCTTATTCTGTAATGACACTGACCATCATTAGAAGGCTGTCCTTATTCTGTAATGACACTGACCATCATTAGAAGGCTGTCCTTATTCTGTAATGACACTGACCATCATTAGAAGGCTGTCCTTATTCTGTAATGACACTGACCATCATTAGAAGGCTGTCCTTATTCTGTAATGACACTGACCATCATTAGAAGGCTGTCCTTATTCTGTAATGACACTGACCATCATTAGAAGGCTGTCCTTATTCTGTAATGACACTGACCATCATTAGAAGGCTGTCCTTATTCTGTAATGACACTGACCATCATTAGAAGGCTGTCCTTATTCTGTAATGACACTGACCATCATTAGAAGGCTGTCCTTATTCTGTAATGACACTGACCATCATTAGAAGGCTGTCCTTATTCTGTAATGACACTGACCATCATTAGAAGGCTGTCCTTATTCTGTAATGACACTGACCATCATTAGAAGGCTGTCCTTATTCTGTAATGACACTGACCTTCATTAGAAGGCTGTCCTTATTCTGTAATGACACTGACCATCATTAGAAGGCTGTCCTTATTCTGTAATGACACTGACCATCATTAGAAGGCTGTCCTTATTCTGTAATGACACTGACCATCATTAGAAGGCTGTCCTTATTCTGTAATGACACTGACCATCATTAGAAGGCTGTCCTTATTCTGTAATGACACTGACCATCATTAGAAGGCTGTCCTTATTCTGTAATGACACTGACCATCATTAGAAGGCTGTCCTTATTCTGTAATGACACTGACCATCATTAGAAGGCTGTCCTTATTCTGTAATGACACTGACCATCATTAGAAGGCTGTCCTTATTCTGTAATGACACTGACCATCATTAGAAGGCTGTCCTTATTCTGTAATGACACTGACCATCATTAGAAGGCTGTCCTTATTCTGTAATGACACTGACCATCATTAGAGGGCTGTCCCTTTTTATTCCTTATTCTGTAATGACACTGACCATCATTAGAAGGCTGTCCTTATTCTGTAATGACACTGACCATCATTAGAAGGCTGTCCTTATTCTGTAATGACACTGACCATCATTAGAAGGCTGTCCTTATTCTGTAATGACACTGACCATCATTAGAAGGCTGTCCTTATTCTGTAATGACACTGACCATCATTAGAAGGCTGTCCTTATTCTGTAATGACACTGACCATCATTAGAAGGCTGTCCTTATTCTGTAATGACACTGACCATCATTAGAAGGCTGTCCTTATTCTGTAATGACACTGACCATCATTAGAAGGCTGTCCTTATTCTGTAATGACACTGACCATCATTAGAAGGCTGTCCTTATTCTGTAATGACACTGACCATCATTAGAAGGCTGTCCTTATTCTGTAATGACACTGACCATCATTAGAAGGCTGTCCTTATTCTGTAATGACACTGACCATCATTAGAAGGCTGTCCTTATTCTGTAATGACACTGACCATCATTAGAAGGCTGTCCTTATTCTGTAATGACACTGACCATCATTAGAAGGCTGTCCTTATTCTGTAATGACACTGACCATCATTAGAAGGCTGTCCTTATTCTGTAATGACACTGACCATCATTAGAAGGCTGTCCTTATTCTGTAATGACACTGACCATCATTAGAAGGCTGTCCTTATTCTGTAATGACACTGACCATCATTAGAAGGCTGTCCTTATTCTGTAATGACACTGACCATCATTAGAAGGCTGTCCTTATTCTGTAATGACACTGACCATCATTAGAAGGCTGTCCTTATTCTGTAATGACACTGACCATCATTAGAAGGCTGTCCTTATTCTGTAATGACACTGACCATCATTAGAAGGCTGTCCTTATTCTGTAATGACACTGACCATCATTAGAAGGCTTATTATGTAAATGGACATGTCCTTATTCTGTAATGACACTGACCATCATTAGAAGGCTGTCCTTATTCTGTAATGACACTGACCATCATTAGAAGGCTGTCCTTATTCTGTAATGACACTGACCATCATTAGAAGGCTGTCCTTATTCTGTAATGACACTGACCATCATCAGAAGGCTGTCCTTATTCTGTAATGACACTGACCATCATCAGAAGGCTGTCCTTATTCTGTAATGACACTGACCATCATCAGAAGGCTGTCCTTATTCTGTAATGACACTGACCATCATTAGAAGGCTGTCCTTATTCTGTAATGACACTGACCATCATCAGAAGGCTGTCCTTATTCTGTAATGACACTGACCATCATCAGAAGGCTGTCCTTATTCTGTAATGACACTGACCATCATCAGAAGGCTGTCCTTATTCTGTAATGACACTGACCATCATCAGAAGGCTGTCCTTATTCTGTAATGACACTGACCATCATCAGAAGGCTGTCCTTATTCTGTAATGACACTGACCATCATCAGAAGGCTGTCCTTATTCTGTAATGACACTGACCATCATCAGAAGGCTGTCCTTATTCTGTAATGACACTGACCATCATTAGAAGGCTGTCCTTATTCTGTAATGACACTGACCATCATTAGAAGGCTGTCCTTATTCTGTAATGACACTGACCATCATCAGAAGGCTGTCCTTATTCTGTAATGACACTGACCATCATTAGAAGGCTGTCCTTATTCTGTAATGACACTGACCATCATTAGAAGGCTGTCCTTATTCTGTAATGACACTGACCATCATTAGAAGGCTGTCCTTATTCTGTAATGACACTGACCATCATTAGAAGGCTGTCCTTATTCTGTAATGACACTGACCATCATCAGAAGGCTGTCCTTATTCTGTAATGACACTGACCATCATTAGAAGGCTGTCCTTATTCTGTAATGACACTGACCATCATTAGAAGGCTGTCCTTATTCTGTAATGACACTGACCATCATTAGAAGGCTGTCCTTATTCTGTAATGACACTGACCATCATCAGAAGGCTGTCCTTATTCTGTAATGACACTGACCATCATTAGAAGGCTGTCCTTATTCTGTAATGACACTGACCATCATTAGAAGGCTGTCCTTATTCTGTAATGACACTGACCATCATTAGAAGGCTGTCCTTATTCTGTAATGACACTGACCATCATTAGAAGGCTGTCCTTATTCTGTAATGACACTGACCATCATTAGAAGGCTGTCCTTATTCTGTAATGACACTGACCATCATTAGAAGGCTGTCCTTATTCTGTAATGACACTGACCATCATTAGAAGGCTGTCCTTATTCTGTAATGACACTGACCATCATTAGAAGGCTGTCCTTATTCTGTAATGACACTGACCATCATTAGAAGGCTGTCCTTATTCTGTAATGACACTGACCATCATTAGAAGGCTGTCCTTATTCTGTAATGACACTGACCATCATTAGAAGGCTGTCCTTATTCTGTAATGACACTGACCATCATTAGAAGGCTGTCCTTATTCTGTAATGACACTGACCATCATTAGAAGGCTGTCCTTATTCTGTAATGACACTGACCATCATTAGAAGGCTGTCCTTATTCTGTAATGACACTGACCATCATTAGAAGGCTGTCCTTATTCTGTAATGACACTGACCATCATTAGAAGGCTGTCCTTATTCTGTAATGACACTGACCATCATTAGAAGGCTGTCCTTATTCTGTAATGACACTGACCATCATTAGAAGGCTGTCCTTATTCTGTAATGACACTGACCATCATTAGAAGGCTGTCCTTATTCTGTAATGACACTGACCATCATTAGAAGGCTGTCCTTATTCTGTAATGACACTGACCATCATTAGAAAGTCTTATTCTGTAATGTCAAACTGTTGTTGTTTTTTTCTCATTTGAAGGCATTCTGGACACTGTCCTTATTCTGTAATGACACTGACCATCATTAGAAGGCTGTCCTTATTCTGTAATGACACTGGACCATCATTAGAAGGCTGTCCTTATTCTGTAATGACACTGACCATCATTAGAAGGCTGTCCTTATTCTGTAATGACACGGACCATGACCATCATTAAAGGCTGTCCTTATTCTGTAATGACACTGACCATCATTAGAAGGCTGTCCTTATTCTGTAATGACACTGACCATCATTAGAAGGCTGTCCTTATTCTGTAATGACCACGGACCATCATTAGAAGGCTGTCTTATTCTGTAATGACACTGACCATCATTAGAAGGCTGTCCTTATTCTGTAATGACACTGACCATCATTAGAAGGCTGTCCTTATTCTGTAATGACACCGACCATCATTAGAAGGCTGTCCTTATTCTGTAATGACACTGACCATCATTAGAAGGCTGTCCTTATTCTGTAATGACACTGACCATCATTAGAAGGCTCCTTATTAAGAAGGGCTGTCCTTTTATTCTGTGACACTGACCATCATGACACTGACCATGACATCATCAGAAGGCTGTCCTTATTCTGTAATGACACTGACCATCATCAGAAGGCTGTCCTGTATGACACTGTCCTTATTCTGTAATGACACTGACCATCATTAGAAGGCTGTCCTTATTCTGTAATGACACTGACCATCATTAGAAGGCTGTCCTTATTCTGTAATGACACTGACCATCATCAGAAGGCTGTCCTTATTCTGTAATGACACTGACCATCATCAGAAGGCTGTCCTTATTCTGTAATGACACTGACCATCATTAGAAGGCTGTCCTTATTCTGTAATGACACTGACCATCATTAGAAGGCTGTCCTTATTCTGTAATGACACTGACCATCATTAGAAGGCTGTCCTTATTCTGTAATGACACTGTCCATCATTAGAAGGCTGTCCTTATTCTGTAATGACACTGTCCATCATTAGAAGGCTGTCCTTATTCTGTAATGACACTGACCATCATTAGAAGGCTGTCCTTATTCTGTAATGACACTGACCATCATTAGAAGGCTGTCCTTATTCTGTAATGACACTGACCATCATTAGAAGGCTGTCCTTATTCTGTAATGACACTGACCATCATTATCAAGGCTGTCCTTATTCTGTAATGACATACAACATGACCATCATTAGAAGGCTGTCCTTATTCTGTAATGACACTGACCATCATTAGAAGGCTGTCCTTATTCTGTAATGACACTGACCATCATTAGAAGGCTGTCCCTATTCTGTAATGACACTGACCATCATTAGAAGGCTGTCCTTATTCTGTAATGACACTGACCATCATTAGAAGGCTGTCCTTATTCTGTAATGACACTGACCATCATTAGAAGGCTGTCCTTATTCTGTAATGACACTGACCATCATTAGAAGGCTGTCCTTATTCTGTAATGACACTGACCATCATTAGAAGGCTGGCCTTATTCTGTAATGACACTGACCATCATTAGAAGGCTGTCCTTATTCTGTAATGACACTGACCATCATTAGAAGGCTGTCCTTATTCTGTAATGACACTGACCATCATTAGAAGGCTGTCCTTATTCTGTAATGACACTGACCATCATTAGAAGGCTGTCCTTATTCTGTAATGACACTGACCATCATTAGAAGGCTGTCCTTATTCTGTAATGACACTGACCATCATTAGAAGGCTGTCCTTATTCTGTAATGACACTGACCATCATTAGAAGGCTGTCCTTATTCTGTAATGACACTGACCATCATTAGAAGGCTGTCCTTATTCTGTAATGACACTGACCATCATTAGAAGGCTGTCCTTATTCTGTAATGACACTTACCATCATTAGAAGGCTTGGTCTTATTCATAATGAAGGCCATCATAAGAAGGCCTTATTCTGTAATCATGACACTGACCATCATTTGTAGATTAGTCCTTAGGGACACTGACCATCATTAGAAGGCTGTCCTTATTCTGTAATGACACACCATGAGTCGTAGAAGGTTGTCCTTATATCATGTAAAGGACTGTCCTTATTTAGAAGGGCTGTCCTTATTCTGTAATGACACTGGGGGTGGGACCATCATTAGAAGGGAGCTGTCCCTTATTCTGTAACACTGACCACATTAGAAGGCCATTCATAATGTCAGCTGACCCATCAGGCTATGTTTGTCCTTATTTCTGTATATGACTGACACATCATTATTCCTTATTCTGTAATGACACCTGACCATCATTAGAAGGCTGTCCTTATTCTGTAATGACACTGACCATCATTAGAAGGCTGTCCTTATTCTGTAATGACACTGACCATCATTAGAAGGCTGTCCTTATTCTGTAATGACACTGACCATCATTAGAAGGCTGTCCTTATTCTGTAATGACACTGACCATCATTAGAAGGCTGTCCTTATTCTGTAATGACACTGACCATCATTAGAAGGCTGTCCTTATTCTGTAATGACACTGACCATCATTAGAAGGCTGTCCTTATTCTGTAATGACACTGACCATCATTAGAAGGCTGTACTTATTCTGTAATGACACTGACCATCATTAGAAGGCTGTCCTTATTCTGTAATGACACTGACCATCATTAGAAGGCTGTCCTTATTCTGTAATGACACACCATTTATTTATAGAAGTTTAATATAGTAAAAATCCTGTTTCTGTTATGACACTGACCCATCATTAGAAGGCTGTCCTTATTCTGTAATGACACTGACCATCATTAGAAGGCTGTCCTTATTCTGTAATGACACTGACCATCATAATAAGAAGGGCTTGATGTAATTCTGTTAATAGGACAGACAATTAAGAAGGGCTTCCTTATTCTGTAATGACACTGTCCATCATCAGAAGGATTTTTTGTCTGTAATGAATCGTGGTACCTTATTCCCTTATTCTGTAAATGACACACCAAGGCTTGTCATCAAATGGCTGTCCTTTTAATTCTGTAATTGACACTGACCATCATCAGAAGGCTGTCCTTATTCTGTAGTGAGACTGACCATCATCAGAAAAAGGCTGTTCCTTATAATCTGTAATTAGAAGGGCACTGACCATCATCAGAAGGCTGTCCTTTATTCTACTGTAATGACATCACAGACCTTTGTCCCTTATTCAATGACACTCAGAAGGCTGTCCTTATTCTGTAATGACACTGACCATCATTAGAAGGCTGTCCTTATTCTGTAATGACACTGACCATCATTAGAAGGCTGTCCTTATTCTGTAATGACACGGACCATCATTAGAAGGCTGTCCTTATTCTGTAATGACACGGACCATCATTAGAAGGCTGTCCTTATTCTGTAATGACACTGACCATCATTAGAAGGCTGTCCTTATTCTGTAATGACACTGACCATCATTAGAAGGCTGTCCTTATTCTGTAATGACACTGACCATCATTAGAAGGCTGTCCTTATTCCATCAGAAGGCTGTCCTTATTCTGTAATGACACTGACCATCATTAGAAGGCTGTCCTTATTCTGTAATGACACTGACCATCATTAGAAGGCTGTCCTTATTCTGTAATGACACTGACCATCATTAGAAGGCTGTCCTTATTCTGTAATGACACTAACCATCATTAGAAGGCTGTCCTTATTCTGTAATGACACTGACCATCATTAGAAGGCTGTCCTTATTCTGTAATGACACTGACCATCATTAGAAGGCTGTCCTTATTCTGTAATGACACGGACCATCATTAGAAGGCTGTCCTTATTCTGTAATGACACTGACCATCATTATCCTTATTCTGTAATGACACTGACCATCATGCCACAGAAGCTGTCCTTAATTCTGTAATGACACTGGACCATCAATGACCGGGACTGACCATCAGAAGGCTGTCCTTATTCTGTAATGACACTGACCATCATTAGAAGGCTGTCCTTATTCTGTAATGACACTGACCATCATTAGAAGGCTGTCCTTATTCTGTAATGACACTGACCATCATTAGAAGGCTGTCCTTATTCTGTAATGACACTGACCATCATTAGAAGGCTGTCCTTATTCTGTAATGACACTGACCATCATCAGAAGGCTGTCCTTATTCTGTAATGACACTGACCATCATTAGAAGGCTGTCCTTATTCTGTAATGACACTGACCATCATTAGAAGGCTGTCCTTATTCTGTAATGACACTGACCATCATTAGAAGGCTGTCCTTATTCTGTAATGACACTGACCATCATTAGAAGGCTGTCCTTATTCTGTAATGACACTGACCATCATTAGAAGGCTGTCCTTATTCTGTAATGACAGGGACCATCATTAGACCATCATGGGCAGGGGAAGGGGCTGTCCTTATTCTGTAATGACACGGTACTGACCATCATTAGAAGGCTGTCCTTATTCTGTAATGACACTGACCATCATTAGAAGGCTGTCCTTATTCTGTAAGGACTGACCATCATTTAGAAAGGCTGTCCTTAAATTCTGTAATGACACGGACCATCATTAGAAGGCTGTCCTTATTCTGTAATGACACGATAGACCATCATTAGAAGGCTGTCCTTATTCTGTAATGACACTGACCATCATTAGAAGGCTGTCCTTATTCTGTAATGACACTGACCATCATTAGAAGGCTGTCCTTATTCTGTAATGACACTGACCATCATCAGAAGGGCAATCATTGGTCCTTAGTAATGAAGGCTGTCCTTATTCTGTAATGAACAAGACCATCTCCCTTATTCTGTAATGACACTGGCCATCATCAGAAGGCTGTCCTTATTCTGTAATGACACTGTCCATCATCAGAAGGCTGTCCTTATTCTGTAATGACACTGACCATCATCAGAAGGCTGTCCTTATTCTGTAATGACACTGACCATCAGAAGGCTGTCCTTATTCTGTAATGACACTGACCATCATTAGAAGGCTGTCCTTATTCTGTAATGACACTGACCATCATTAGAAGGCTGTCCTTATTCTGTAATGACACTGACCATCATTAAAAGGCTGTCCTTATTCTGTAATGACACTGTCCCTTATTCTGTAATGACACTGACCATCATCAGAAGGCTGTCCTTATTCTGTAATGACACTGACCATCATTAGAAGGCTGTCCTTATTCTGTAATGACACTGACCATCATTAGAAGGGCTGTTTGTCCTTATTCTGTAATGGACAGACCATCATTTATTCTGTAATGACACTGACCATCATTAGAAGGCTGTCCTTATTCTGTAATGACACTGACCATCATTAGAAGGCTGTCCTTACTCTGTAATGACACTGACCATCATTAGAAGGCTGTCCTTATTCTGTAATGACACTGACCATCATTAGAAGGCTGTCCTTATTCTGTAATGACACTGACCATCATTAGAAGGCTGTCCTTATTCTGTAATGACACTGACCATCATTAGAAGGCTGTCCTTATTCTGTAATGACACTGACCATCATTAGAAGGCTGTCCTTATTCTGTAATGACACGGACCATCATTAGAAGGCTGTCCTTATTCTGTAATGACACTGACCATCATTAGAAGGCTGTCCTTATTCTGTAATGACACTGACCATCATTAGAAGGCTGTCCTTATTCTGTAATGACACTGACCATCATCAGAAGGCTGTCCTTATTCTGTAATGACAACTGGATACCAGGTCATTCTGTAAGGCACCGTCCATATTCTGTTCAAATGACACTGACCATCATTAAATGAGGCATCATGTGTCCTTATTCTGTAATGACACTGACCATCATTAGAAGGCTGTCCTTATTCTGTAATGACACTGACCATCATTAGAAGGCTGTCCTTATTCTGTAATGACACGGACCATCATTAGAAGGCTGTCCTTATTCTGTAATGACACTGACCATCATTAGAAGGCTGTCCTTATTCTGTAATGACACTGACCATCATTAGAAGGCTGTCCTTATTCTGTAATGACACTGACCATCATCAGAAGGCTGTCCTTATTCTGTAATGGTCCTTAATCTGTAATGACACGGACCATCATTAGAAGGCTGTCCTTATTCTGTAATGACACTGACCATCATCAGAAGGCTGTCCTTATTCTGTAATGACACGGACCATCATTAGAAGGCTGTCCTTATTCTGTAATGACACTGACCATCATTAGAAGGCTGTCCTTATTCTGTGCTGTCCTTATTCTGTAATGACACTGACCATCATTAGAAGGCTGTCCTTATTCTGTAATGACACTGTAATCAGAAGCTGTCCTTATTCTGTAATGACACTGACCATCATCAGAAGGCTGTCCTTATTCTGTAATGACACTGACCATCATCAGAAGGCTGTCCTTATTCTGTAATGACACTGACCATCATCAGAAGGCTGTCCTTATTCTGTAATGACACTGACCATCATCCTGTCCTTATTCTGTAATGGACACTGACCATCATCAGAAGGCTGTCCTTATTCTGTAATGACACTGACCATCATCAGAAGGCTGTCCTTATTCTGTAATGACACTGACCATCATCAGAAGGCTGTCCTTATTCTGTAATGACACTGACCATCATTAGAAGGCTGTCCTTATTCTGTAATGACACTGACCATCATTAGAAGGCTGTCCTTATTCTGTAATGACACTGACCATCATTAGAAGGCTGTCCTTATTCTGTAATGACACTGACCATCATCAGAAGGCTGTCCTTATTCTGTAATGACACTGTCCATCATCAGAAGGCTGTCCTTATTCTGTAATGACACTGACCATCATCAGAAGGCTGTCCTTATTCTGTAATGACACTGACCATCATCAGAAGGCTGTCCTTATTCTGTAATGACACTGACCATCATCAGAAGGCTGTCCTTATTCTGTAATGACACTGACCATCATTAGAAGGCTGTCCTTATTCTGTAATGACACTGACCATCATTAGAAGGCTGTCCTTATTCTGTAATGACACTGACCATCATTAGAAGGCTGTCCTTATTCTGTAATGACACGTACCATCATTAGAAGGCTGTCCTTATTCTGTAATGACACTGACCATCATTAGAAGGCTGTCCTTATTCTGTAATGACACTGACCATCATTAGAAGGCTGTCCTTATTCTGTAATGACACTGACCATCATTAGAAGGCTGTCCTTATTCTGTAATGACACTGACCATCATTAGAAGGCTGTCCTTATTCTGTAATGACACGGACCATCATTAGAAGGCTGTCCTTATTCTGTAATGACACGGACCATCATTAGAAGGCTGTCCTTATTCTGTAATGACACTGACCATCATCAGAAGGCTGTCCTTATTCTGTAATGACACTGACCATCATCAGAAGGCTGTCCTTATTCTGTAATGACACTGACCATCATTAGAAGGCTGTCCTTATTCTGTAATGACACTGACCATCATTAGAAGGCTGTCCTTATTCTGTAATGACACTGACCATCATTAGAAGGCTGTCCTCATTCTGTAATGACACTGACCATCATTAGAAGGCTGTCCTTATTCTGTAATGACACTGACCATCATTAGAAGGCTGTCCTTATTCTGTAATGACACTGACCATCATTAGAAGGCTGTCCTTATTCTGTAATGACACGGACCATCATAGGCTGTCCTTATTCTGTAATGCACCGGACCATCATTAGAAGGCTGTCCTTATTCTGTAATGACACTGACCATCATTAGAAGGCTGTCCTTATTCTGTAATGACACTGACCATCATTAGAAGGCTGTCCTTATTCTGTAATGACACGGACCATCATTAGAAGGCTGTCCTTATTCTGTAATGACACTGACCATCATTAGAAGGCTGTCCTTATTCTGTAATGACACTGACCATCATTAGAAGGCTGTCCTTATTCTGTAATGACACTGACCATCATTAGAAGGCTGTCCTTATTCTGTAATGACACTGACCATCATCAGAAGGCTGTCCTTATTCTGTAATGACACTGACCATCATTAGAAGGCTGTCCTTATTCTGTAATGACACTGACCATCATTAGAAGGCTGTCCTTATTCTGTAATGACACTGACCATCATTAGAAGGCTGTCCTTATTCTGTAATGACACTGACCATCATTAGAAGGCTGTCCTTATTCTGTAATGACACTGACCATCATTAGAAGGCTGTCCTTATTCTGTAATGACACTGACCATCATTAGAAGGCTGTCCTTATTCTGTAATGACACTGACCATCATTAGAAGGCTGTCCTTATTCTGTAATGACACTGACCATCATTAGAAGGCTGTCCTTATTCTGTAATGACACTGACCATCATTAGAAGGCTGTCCTTATTCTGTAATGACACTGACCATCATTAGAAGGCTGTCCTTATTCTGTAATGACACTGACCATCATTAGAAGGCTGTCCTTATTCTGTAATGACACTGACCATCATTAGAAGGCTGTCCTTATTCTGTAATGACACGGACCATCATTAGAAGGCTGTCCTTATTCTGTAATGACACTGACCATCATTAGAAGGCTGTCCTTATTCTGTAATGACACGGACCATCATTAGAAGGCTGTCCTTATTCTGTAATGACACTGACCATCATTAGAAGGCTGTCCTTATTCTGTAATGACACGGACCATCATTAGAAGGCTGTCCTTATTCTGTAATGACACGGACCATCATTAGAAGGCTGTCCTTATTCTGTAATGACACGGACCATCATTAGAAGGCTGTCCTTATTCTGTAATGACACGGACCATCATTAGAAGGCTGTCCTTATTCTGTAATGACACGGACCATCATTAGAAGGCTGTCCTTATTCTGTAATGACACGGACCATCATTAGAAGGCTGTCCTTATTCTGTAATGACACGGACCATCATTAGAAGGCTGTCCTTATTCTGTAATGACACTGACCATCATTAGAAGGCTGTCCTTATTCTGTAATGACACTGACCATCATTAGAAGGCTGTCCTTATTCTGTAATGACACTGACCATCATTAGAAGGCTGTCCTTATTCTGTAATGACACTGACCATCATCATTCTGTAAGGCTGTCCTTATTCTGTAATGACACTGACCATCATTAGAAGGCTGTCCTTATTCTGTAATGACACTGACCATCATTAGAAGGCTGTCCTTATTCTGTAATGACACTGACCATCATTAGAAGGCTGTCCTTATTCTGTAATGACACTGACCATCATTAGAAGGCTGTCCTTGTTCTGTAATGACACTGACCATCATTAGAAGGCTGTCCTTATTCTGTAATGACACTGACCATCATTAGAAGGCTGTCCTTATTCTGTAATGACACTGACCATCATTAGAAGGCTGTCCTTATTCTGTAATGACACTGACCATCATTAGAAGGCTGTCCTTATTCTGTAATGACACTGACCATCATTAGAAGGCTGTCCTTATTCTGTAATGACACTGACCATCATTAGAAGGCTGTCCTTATTCTGTAATGACACTGACCATCATTAGAAGGCTGTCCTTATTCTGTAATGACACTGACCATCATTAGAAGGCTGTCCTTATTCTGTAATGACACTGACCATCATTAGAAGGCTGTCCTTATTCTGTAATGACACTGACCATCATTAGAAGGCTGTCCTTATTCTGTAATGACACTGACCATCATTAGAAGGCTGTCCTTATTCTGTAATGACACTGACCATCATTAGAAGGCTGTCCTTATTCTGTAATGACACTGACCATCATTAGAAGGCTGTCCTTATTCTGTAATGATGGTCAGTGTCATTATTCTGTAATGACACTGACCATCATTAGAAGGCTGTCCTTATTCTGTAATGACACTGACCATCATTAGAAGGCTGTCCTTATTCTGTAATGACACTGACCATCATTAGAAGGCTGTCCTTATTCTGTAATGACACTGACCATCATTAGAAGGCTGTCCTTATTCTGTAATGACACTGACCATCATTAGAAGGCTGTCCTTATTCTGTAATGACACTGACCATCATTAGAAGGCTGTCCTTATTCTGTAATGACACTGACCATCATTAGAAGGCTGTCCTTATTCTGTAATGACACTGACCATCATTAGAAGGCTGTCCTTATTCTGTAATGACACTGACCATCATTAGAAGGCTGTCCTTATTCTGTAATGACACTGACCATCATTAGAAGGCTGTCCTTATTCTGTAATGACACTGACCATCATTAGAAGGCTGTCCTTATTCTGTAATGACACTGACCATCATTAGAAGGCTGTCCTTATTCTGTAATGACACTGACCATCATTAGAAGGCTGTCCTTATTCTGTAATGACACTGACCATCATTAGAAGGCTGTCCTTATTCTGTAATGACACTGACCATCATTAGAAGGCTGTCCTTATTCTGTAATGACACTGACCATCATTAGAAGGCTGTCCTTATTCTGTAATGACACTGACCATCATTAGAAGGCTGTCCTTATTCTGTAATGACACTGACCATCATTAGAAGGCTGTCCTTATTCTGTAATGACACGGACCATCATTAGAAGGCTGTCCTTATTCTGTAATGACACTGACCATCATTAGAAGGCTGTCCTTATTCTGTAATGACACGGACCATCATTAGAAGGCTGTCCTTATTCTGTAATGACACGGACCATCATTAGAAGGCTGTCCTTATTCTGTAATGACACGGACCATCATTAGAAGGCTGTCCTTATTCTGTAATGACACGGACCATCATTAGAAGGCTGTCCTTATTCTGTAATGACACGGACCATCATTAGAAGGCTGTCCTTATTCTGTAATGACACGGACCATCATTAGAAGGCTGTCCTTATTCTGTAATGACACTGACCATCATTAGAAGGCTGTCCTTATTCTGTAATGACACCGACCATCATTAGAAGGCTGTCCTTATTCTGTAATGACACTGACCATCATTAGAAGGCTGTCCTTATTCTGTAATGACACTGACCATCATTAGAAGGCTGTCCTTATTCTGTAATGACACTGACCATCATTAGAAGGCTGTCCTTATTCTGTAATGACACTGACCATCATTAGAAGGCTGTCCTTATTCTGTATGTCCTTATTCTGTAATGACACTGACCATCATTAGAAGGCTGTCCTTATTCTGTAATGACACTGACCATCATTAGAAGGCTGTCCTTATTCTGTAATGACACTGACCATCATCAGAAGGCTGTCCTTATTCTGTAATGACACTGACCATCATCAGAAGGCTGTCCTTATTCTGTAATGACACTGACCATCATCAGAAGGCTGTCCTTATTCTGTAATGACACTGACCATCATCAGAAGGCTGTCCTTATTCTGTAATGACACTGACCATCATTAGAAGGCTGTCCTTATTCTGTAATGACACTGACCATCATCAGAAGGCTGTCCTTATTCTGTAATGACACTGACCATCATCAGAAGGCTGTCCTTATTCTGTAATGACACTGACCATCATTAGAAGGCTGTCCTTATTCTGTAATGACACTGACCATCATTAGAAGGCTGTCCTTATTCTGTAATGACACTGACCATCATTAGAAGGCTGTCCTTATTCTGTAATGACACTGACCATCATTAGAAGGCTGTCCTTATTCTGTAATGACACTGACCATCATTAGAAGGCTGTCCTTATTCTGTAATGACACTGACCATCATTAGAAGGCTGTCCTTATTCTGTAATGACACTGACCATCATTAGAAGGCTGTCCTTATTCTGTAATGACACTGACACTGACCATCATTAGAAGGCTGTCCTTATTCTGTAATGACACTGACCATCATTAGAAGGCTGTCCTTATTCTGTAATGACACTGACCATCATTAGAAGGCTGTCCTTATTCTGTAATGACACTCTGTAATGACACTGACCATCATTAGAAGGCTGTCCTTATTCTGTAATGACACTGACCATCATTAGAAGGCTGTCCTTATTCTGTAATGACACTGACCATCATTAGAAGGCTGTCCTTATTCTGTAATGACACTGACCATCATTAGAAGGCTGTCCTTATTCTGTAATGACACTGACCATCATTAGAAGGCTGTCCTTATTCTGTAATGACACTGACCATCATTAGAAGGCTGTCCTTATTCTGTAATGACACTGACCATCATTAGAAGGCTGTCCTTATTCTGTAATGACACTGGACCATCATTAGAAGGCTGTCCTTATTCTGTAATGACACTGACCATCATTAGAAGGCTGTCCTTATATTCTGTAATGACACTGACCATCATTAGAAGGCTGTCCTTATTCTGTAATGACACTGACCATCATTAGAAGGCTGTCCTTATTCTGTAATGACACTGACCATCATTAGAAGGCTGTCCTTATTCTGTAATGACACTGACCATCATTAGAAGGCTGTCCTTATTCTGTAATGACACCGACCATCATTAGAAGGCTGTCCTTATTCTGTAATGACACTGACCATCATTAGAAGGCTGTCCTTATTCTGTAATGACACGGACCATCATTAGAAGGCTGTCCTTATTCTGTAATGACACGGACCATCATTAGAAGGCTGTCCTTATTCTGTAATGACACTGACCATCATTAGAAGGCTGTCCTTATTCTGTAATGACACTGACCATCATTAGAAGGCTGTCCTTATTCTGTAATGACACGGACCATCATTAGAAGGCTGTCCTTATTCTGTAATGACACTGACCATCATTAGAAGGCTGTCCTTATTCTGTAATGACACTGACCATCATTAGAAGGCTGTCCTTATTCTGTAATGACACTGACCATCATTAGAAGGCTGTCCTTATTCTGTAATGACACTGACCATCATCATTAGAAGGCTGTCCTTATTCTGTAATGACACTGACCATCATCAGAAGGCTGTCCTTATTCTGTAATGACACTGACCATCATCAGAAGGCTGTCCTTATTCTGTAATGACACTGACCATCATCAGAAGGCTGTCCTTATTCTGTAATGACACTGACCATCATCAGAAGGCTGTCCTTATTCTGTAATGACACTGACCATCATTAGAAGGCTGTCCTTATTCTGTAATGACACTGACCATCATCAGAAGGCTGTCCTTATTCTGTAATGACACTGACCATCATCAGAAGGCTGTCCTTATTCTGTAATGACACTGACCATCATCAGAAGGCTGTCCTTATTCTGTAATGACACTGACCATCATCAGAAGGCTGTCCTTATTCTGTAATGACACTGACCATCATCAGAAGGCTGTCCTTATTCTGTAATGACACTGACCATCATCAGAAGGCTGTCCTTATTCTGTAATGACACTGACCATCATCAGAAGGCTGTCCTTATTCTGTAATGACACTGACCTATTCTGTAATGACACTGACCATCATCAGAAGGCTGTCCTTATTCTGTAATGACACTGACCATCATCAGAAGGCTGTCCTTATTCTGTAATGACACTGACCATCATCAGAAGGCTGTCCTTATTCTGTAATGACACTGACCATCAGGACCATCATCTGTCCTTATTCTGTAATGACACTGACCATCATCAGAAGGCTGTCCTTATTCTGTAATGACACTGACCATCATCAGAAGGCTGTCCTTATTCTGTAATGACACTGACCATCATCAGAAGGCTGTCCTTATTCTGTAATGACACTGACCATCATTAGAAGGCATCATCATTAGAAGGCTGTCCTTATTCTGTAATGACACTGACCATCATTAGAAGGCTGTCCTTATTCTGTAATGACACTGACCATCATTAGAAGGCTGTCCTTATTCTGTAATGACACTGACCATCATTAGAAGGCTGTCCTTATTCTGTAATGACACTGACCATCATTAGAAGGCTGTCCTTATTCTGTAATGACACTGACCATCATTAGAAGGCTGTCCTTATTCTGTAATGACACTGACCATCATTAGAAGGCTGGCCTTATTCTGTAATGACACTGACCATCATTAGAAGGCTGTCCTTATTCTGTAATGACACTGACCATCATTAGAAGGCTGTCCTTATTCTGTAATGACACTGACCATCATTAGAAGGCTGTCCTTATTCTGTAATGACACGGACCATCATTAGAAGGCTGTCCTTATTCTGTAATGACACTGACCATCATTAGAAGGCTGTCCTTATTCTGTAATGACACTGACCATCATTAGAAGGCTGTCCTTATTCTGTAATGACACTGACCATCATTAGAAGGCTGTCCTTATTCTGTAATGACACCGACCATCATTAGAAGGCTGTCCTTATTCTGTAATGACACTGACCATCATTAGAAGGCTGTCCTTATTCTGTAATGACACGGACCATCATTAGAAGGCTGTCCTTATTCTGTAATGACACTGACCATCATTAGAAGGCTGTCCTTATTCTGTAATGACACTGACCATCATTAGAAGGCTGTCCTTATTCTGTAATGACACGGACCATCATTAGAAGGCTGTCCTTATTCTGTAATGACACGGACCATCATTAGAAGGCTGTCCTTATTCTGTAATGACACGGACCATCATTAGAAGGCTGTCCTTATTCTGTAATGACACGGACCATCATTAGAAGGCTGTCCTTATTCTGTAATGACACACAGACCATCATTAGAAGGCTGTCCTTATTCTGTAATGACACTGACCATCATTAGAAGGCTGTCCTTATTCTGTAATGACACTGACCATCATTAGAAGGCTGTCCTTATTCTGTAATGACACTGACCATCATTAGAAGGCTGTCCGTACTCTCATTAGAAGGCTGTCCTTATTCTGTAATGACACTGACCATCATTAGAAGGCTGTCCTTATTCTGTAATGACACTGACCATCATCAGAAGGCTGTCCTTATTCTGTAATGACACTGACCATCATCATTAGAAGGCTGTCCTTATTCTGTAATGACACTGTCCATCATCAGAAGGCTGTCCTTATTCTGTAATGACACTGACCATCATCAGAAGGCTGTCCTTATTCTGTAATGACACTGACCATCATCAGAAGGCTGTCCTTATTCTGTAATGACACTGACCATCATCAGAAGGCTGTCCTTATTCTGTAATGACACTGACCATCATCAGAAGGCTGTCCTTATTCTGTAATGACACTGACCATCATCAGAAGGCTGTCCTTATTCTGTAATGACACTGACCATCATCAGAAGGCTGTCCTTATTCTGTAATGACACTGACCATCATCAGAAGGCTGTCCTTATTCTGTAATGACACTGACCATCATCAGAAGGCTGTCCTTATTCTGTAATGACACTGACCATCATTAGAAGGCTGTCCTTATTCTGTAATGACACTGACCATCATTAGAAGGCTGTCCTTATTCTGTAATGACACTGACCTTCATTAGAAGGCTGTCCTTATTCTGTAATGACACTGACCATCATTAGAAGGCTGTCCTTATTCTGTAATGACACTGACCATCATTAGAAGGCTGTCCTTATTCTGTAATGACACGGACCATCATTAGAAGGCTGTCCTTATTCTGTAATGACACTGACCATCATTAGAAGGCTGTCCTTATTCTGTAATGACACTGACCATCATTAGAAGGCTGTCCTTATTCTGTAATGACACTGACCATCATTAGAAGGCTGTCCTTATTCTGTAATGACACTGACCATCATTAGAAGGCTGTCCTTATTCTGTAATGACACTGACCATCATTAGAAGGCTGTCCTTATTCTGTAATGACACGGACCATCATTAGAAGGCTGTCCTTATTCTGTAATGACACTGACCATCATTAGAAGGCTGTCCTTATTCTGTAATGACACTGACCATCATTAGAAGGCTGTCCTTATTCTGTAATGACACGGACCATCATTAGAAGGCTGTCCTTATTCTGTAATGACACGGACCATCATTAGAAGGCTGTCCTTATTCTGTAATGACACGGACCATCATTAGAAGGCTGTCCTTATTCTGTAATGACACGGACCATCATTAGAAGGCTGTCCTTATTCTGTAATGACACTGACCATCATTAGAAGGCTGTCCTTATTCTGTAATGACACTGACCATCATTAGAAGGCTGTCCTTATTCTGTAATGACACGGACCATCATTAGAAGGCTGTCCTTATTCTGTAATGACACGGACCATCATTAGAAGGCTGTCCTTATTCTGTAATGACACGGACCATCATTAGAAGGCTGTCCTTATTCTGTAATGACACGGACCATCATTAGAAGGCTGTCCTTATTCTGTAATGACACGGACCATCATTAGAAGGCTGTCCTTATTCTGTAATGACACGGACCATCATTAGAAGGCTGTCCTTATTCTGTAATGACACGGACCATCATTAGAAGGCTGTCCTTATTCTGTAATGACACGGACCATCATTAGAAGGCTGTCCTTATTCTGTAATGACACGGACCATCATTAGAAGGCTGTCCTTATTCTGTAATGACACGGACCATCATTAGAAGGCTGTCCTTATTCTGTAATGACACGGACCATCATTAGAAGGCTGTCCTTATTCTGTAATGACACGGACCATCATTAGAAGGCTGTCCTTATTCTGTAATGACACTGACCATCATTAGAAGGCTGTCCTTATTCTGTAATGACACGGACCATCATTAGAAGGCTGTCCTTATTCTGTAATGACACGGACCATCATTAGAAGGCTGTCCTTATTCTGTAATGACACTGACCATCATTAGAAGGCTGTCCTTATTCTGTAATGACACTGACCATCATTAGAAGGCTGTCCTTATTCTGTAATGACACTGACCATCATTAGAAGGCTGTCCTTATTCTGTAATGACACTGACCATCATTAGAAGGCTGTCCTTATTCTGTAATGACACGGACCATCATCAGAAGGCTGTCCTTATTCTGTAATGACACTGACCATCATCAGAAGGCTGTCCTTATTCTGTAATGACACTGACCATCATTAGAAGGCTGTCCTTATTCTGTAATGACACTGACCATCATTAGAAGGCTGTCCTTATTCTGTAACGACACTGACCATCATCAGAAGGCTGTCCTTATTCTGTAATGACACTGACCATCATCAGAAGGCTGTCCTTATTCTGTAATGACACTGACCATCATCAGAAGGCTGTCCTTATTCTGTAATGACACTGACCATCATCAGAAGGCTGTCCTTATTCTGTAATGACACTGACCATCATCAGAAGGCTGTCCTTATTCTGTAATGACACTGACCATCATCAGAAGGCTGTCCTTATTCTGTAATGACACTGACCATCATCAGAAGGCTGTCCTTATTCTGTAATGACACTGACCATCATTAGAAGGCTGTCCTTATTCTGTAATGACACTGACCATCATCAGAAGGCTGTCCTTATTCTGTAATGACACTGACCATCATTAGAAGGCTGTCCTTATTCTGTAATGACACTGACCATCATTAGAAGGCTGTCCTTATTCTGTAATGACACTGACCATCATTAGAAGGCTGTCCTTATTCTGTAATGACACGGACCATCATTAGAAGGCTGTCCTTATTCTGTAATGACACTGACCATCATTAGAAGGCTGTCCTTATTCTGTAATGACACTGACCATCATTAGAAGGCTGTCCTTATTCTGTAATGACACGGACCATCATTAGAAGGCTGTCCTTATTCTGTAATGACACTGACCATCATTAGAAGGCTGTCCTTATTCTGTAATGACACTGACCATCATTAGAAGGCTGTCCTTATTCTGTAATGACACGGACCATCATTAGAAGGCTGTCCTTATTCTGTAATGACACGGACCATCATTAGAAGGCTGTCCTTATTCTGTAATGACACGGACCATCATTAGAAGGCTGTCCTTATTCTGTAATGACACGGACCATCATTAGAAGGCTGTCCTTATTCTGTAATGACACGGACCATCATTAGAAGGCTGTCCTTATTCTGTAATGACACGGACCATCATTAGAAGGCTGTCCTTATTCTGTAATGACACTGACCATCATTAGAAGGCTGTCCTTATTCTGTAATGACACTGACCATCATTAGAAGGCTGTCCTTATTCTGTAATGACACTGACCATCATTAGAAGGCTGTCCTTATTCTGTAATGACACTGACCATCATTAGAAGGCTGTCCTTATTCTGTAATGACACTGACCATCATTAGAAGGCTGTCCTTATTCTGTGCTGTCCTTATTCTGTAATGACACGGACCATCATTAGAAGGCTGTCCTTATTCTGTAATGACACGGACCATCATTAGAAGGCTGTCCTTGTTCTGTAATGACACTGACCATCATTAGAAGGCTGTCCTTATTCTGTAATGACACTGACCATCATTAGAAGGCTGTCCTTATTCTGTAATGACACGGACCATCATTAGAAGGCTGTCCTTATTCTGTAATGACACTGACCATCATTAGAAGGCTGTCCTTATTCTGTAATGACACTGACCATCATTAGAAGGCTGTCCTTATTCTGTAATGACACTGACCATCATTAGAAGGCTGTCCTTATTCTGTAATGACACTGACCATCATTAGAAGGCTGTCCTTATTCTGTAATGACACGGACCATCATTAGAAGGCTGTCCTTATTCTGTAATGACACTGACCATCATTAGAAGGCTGTCCTTATTCTGTAATGACACGGACCATCATTAGAAGGCTGTCCTTATTCTGTAATGACACGGACCATCATTAGAAGGCTGTCCTTATTCTGTAATGACACGGACCATCATTAGAAGGCTGTCCTTATTCTGTAATGACACTGACCATCATTAGAAGGCTGTCCTTATTCTGTAATGACACTGACCATCATTAGAAGGCTGTCCTTATTCTGTAATGACACTGACCATCATTAGATGGCTGTCCTTATTCTGTAATGACACTGACCATCATTAGAAGGCTGTCCTTATTCTGTAATGACACTGACCATCATTAGAAGGCTGTCCTTATTCTGTAATGACACTGACCATCATTAGAAGGCTGTCCTTATTCTGTAATGACACTGACCATCATTAGAAGGCTGTCCTTATTCTGTAATGACACTGACCATCATTAGAAGGCTGTCCTTATTTCTGTAATGACACTGGACCATCATTAGAAGGCTGTCCTTATTCTGTAATGACACTGACCATCATTAGAAGGCTGTCCTTATTCTGTAATGACACTGACCATCATTAGAAGGCTGTCCTTATTCTGTAATGACACTGACCATCATTAGAACCACGGCTGTCAGAGGCTGTCTTATTCTGTAATGAATGACATCGGACCATTTCTGTATTAGGACCATAATTAGGAAGGCTGTCCTTATTCTGTAATGACACTGACCATCATTAGAAGGCTGTCCTTATTCTGTAATGACACTGACCATCATTAGAAGGCTGTCCTTATTCTGTAATGACACTGACCATCATTAGAAGGCTGTCCTTATTCTGTAATGACACTGACAATCATTAGAAGGCTGTCCTTATTCTGTAATGACACTGACCATCATTAGAAGGCTGTCCTTATTCTGTAATGACACTGTCCATCATTAGAAGGCTGTCCTTATTCTGTAATGACACTGACCATCATTAGAAGGCTGTCCTTATTCTGTAATGACACCGACCATCATTAGAAGGCTGTCCTTATTCTGTAATGACACTGACCATCATTAGAAGGCTGTCCTTATTCTGTAATGACACTGACCATCATTAGAAGGCTGTCCTTATTCTGTAATGACACTGACCATCATTAGAAGGCTGTCATTAGTATGGCTGTCCTTTAGAAGGTTCCTTCTGTAATGACGGACACTAGACCATTACATTAGAAGGCTGTCCTTCGACGGTTCTGTAATGACCTCAAGGGACCATCATTAGAAGGCTGTCCTTATTCTGTAATGACACTGACCATCATTAGAAGGCTGTCCTTATTCTGTAATGACACTGACCATCATTAGAAGGCTGTCCTTATTCTGTAATGACACTGACCATCATTAGAAGGCTGTCCTTATTCTGTAATGACACTGACCAGCATTAGAAGGCTGTCCTTATTCTGTAATGACACGGACCATCATTAGAAGGCTGTCCTTATTCTGTAATGACACTGACCATCATTAGAAGGCTGTCCTTATTCTGTAATGACACTGACCATCATTAGAAGGCTGTCCTTATTCTGTAATGACACTGACCATCATTAGAAGGCTGTCCTTATTCTGTAATGACACTGACCATCATTAGAAGGCTGTCCTTATTCTGTAATGACACTGACCATCATTAGAAGGCTGTCCTTAATCTGTAATGACACGGACCATCATTAGAAGGCTGTCCTTATTCTGTAATGACACTGACCATCATTAGAAGGCTGTCCTTATTCTGTAATGACACTGACCATCATTAGAAGGCTGTCCTTATTCTGTAATGTGACTGACCCTCATTTAGAAGGCTTTGTCCTTATTCTGTAATGGACACCCATCTTGTGAGGCCCTTCATTAGAATGAGGGACTATTTGAAGGTCCTTAAATTCTGTAATGGACATCGTTTACCATCATTAGAAGGCTGTCCTTATTCTGTAATGACACTGACCATCATTAGAAGGCTGTCCTTATTCTGTAATGACACTGACCATCATTAGAAGGCTGTCCTTATTCTGTAATGACCCTGACCATCATTAGAAGGCTGTCCTTATTCTGTAATGACACTGACCATCATTAGAAGGCTGTCCTTATTCTGTAATGACACTGACCATCATTAGAAGGCTGTCCTTATTCTGTAATGACACTGACCATCATTAGAAGGCTGTCCTTATTCTGTAATGACACTGACCATCATTAGAAGGCTGTCCTTATTCTGTAATGACACTGACCATCATTAGAAGGCTGTCCTTATTCTGTAATGACACGGACCGTCATTAGAAGGCTGTCCTTATTCTGTAATGACACTGACCATCATTAGAAGGCTGTCCTTATTCTGTAATGACACTGACCATCATTAGAAGGCTGTCCTTATTCTGTAATGACACGGACCATCATTAGAAGGCTGTCCTTGTTCTGTAATGACACTGACCATCATTAGAAGGCTGTCCTTATTCTGTAATGACACTGACCATCATTAGAAGGCTGTCCTTATTCTGTAATGACACTGACCATCATTAGAAGGCTGTCCTAATTCTGTAATGACACTGACCATCATTAGAAGGCTTTCCTTATTCTGTAATGACACTGACCATCATTAGAAGGCTGTCCTTATTCTGTAATGACACTGACCATCATTAGAAGGCTGTCCTTATTCTGTAATGACATGGTCCATCCTCAGAAGGCATGTCGCTTATAGTCTGTATGACATGGACCTTCATCAGAAGGCTTGGTCCTTATTCTGTATGGGACACTGTTCCATTCATCAGATGGCTTGTCCTAATTCTTGTAATGACACTGACCATCATTAGAAGGCTGTCCTTATTCTGTAATGACACTGACCATCATTAGAAGGCTGTCCTTATTCTGAAATGACACTGACAATCATCAGAAGGCTGTCCTTATTCTGTAATGACACTGACCATCATTAGAAGGCTGTCCTTATTCTGTAATGACACTGACCATCATTAGAAGGCTGTCCTTATTCTGTAATGACACTGTCCCTCATCAGATGGCTTTGTTCTTTAGTTCTTGGTAATTACACGTGACCATATCCAGAAGGCTGTCCGTTTATTCTGTAATGAAAACGGACCACGTCTTTGATCCTTATTCAGAATGACTATGTTCCTTATAAGGCTGTCCGTATTCTGTAATGACACTGACCATCATCAGAAGGCTGTCCTTATTCTGTAATGACACTGACTGACCATCATTAGAAGGCTGTCCTTATTCTGTAATGACACTGACCATCATTAGAAGGCTGTCCTTATTCTGTAATGACACTGACCATCATTAGAAGGCTGTCCTTATTTTGTAATGACACTGACCATCATTAGAAGGCTGTCCTTATTCTGTAATGACACTGACCATCATTAGAAGGCTGTCCTTATTCTGTAATGACACTGACCATCATTAGAAGGCTGTCCTTATTCTGTAATGACACTGACCATCATCAGACGGCTGTCCTTATTCTGTATTGACACTGACCATCATTAGAAGGCTGTCCTTATTCTGTAATGACACTGACCATCATTAGAAGGCTGTCCTTATTCTGTAATGACACTGACCATCATTAGAAGGCTGTCCTTATTCTGTAATGACACTGACCATCATTAGAAGGCTGTCCGTATTCTGTAATGACAGTGACCATCATTAGAAGGCTGTCCTTATTCTGTAATGACACTGACCATCATTAGAAGGCTGTCCTTATTCTGTAATGACACTGACCATCATTAGAAGGCTGTCCTTATTCTGTAATGACACTGACCATCATTAGAAGGCTGTCCTTATTCTGTAATGACACTGACCATCATTAGAAGGCTGTCCTTATTCTGTAATGACACTGACCATCATTAGAAGGCTGTCCTTATTCTGTAATGTCACTGACCATCATTAGAAGGCTGTCCTTATTCTGTAATGACACTGACCATCATTAGAAGGCTGTCCTTATTCTGTAATGACACTGACCATCATTAGAAGGCTGTCCTTATTCTGTAATGACACTGACCATCATTAGAAGGCTGTCCTTATTCTGTAATGACACTGACCATCATTAGAAGGCTGTCCTTATTCTGTAATGACACTGACCATCATTAGAAGGCTGTCCTTATTCTGTAATGACACTGACCATCATTAGAAGGCTGTCCTTATTCTGTAATGACACTGACCATCATTAGAAGGCTGTCCTTATTCTGTAATGACACTGACCATCATTAGAAGGCTGTCCTTATTCTGTAATGACACTGACCATCATTAGAAGGCTGTCCTTATTCTGTAATGACACTGACCATCATTAGAAGGCTGTCCTTATTCGGTAATGACACTGACCATCATTAGAAGGCTGTCCTTATTCTGTAATGACACTGACCATCATTAGAAGGCTGTCCTTATTCTGTAATGACACTGACCATCATTAGAAGGCTGTCCTTATTCTGTAATGACACTGACCATCATTAGAGGGCTGTCCTTATTCTGTAATGACACTGACCATCATTAGAAGGCTGTCCTTATTCTGTAATGACACTGACCATCATTAGAAGGCTGTCCTTATTCTGTAATGACACTGACCATCATTAGAAGGCTGTCCTTGTTCTGTAATGACACTGACCATCATTAGAAGGCTGTCCTTATTCTGTAATGACACTGACCATCATTAGAAGGCTGTCCTTATTCTGTAATGACACTGACCATCATTAGAAGGCTGTCCTTATTCAGTAATGCCGCGGACCCTCATTAGTAGGCTGTCCTTATACTGTAATGACACTGACCATCATTAGAAGGCTGTCCTTATTCTGTAATGACACTGACCATCATTAGAAGGCTGTCCTTATTCTGTAATGACACTGACCATCATTAGAAGGCTGTCCTTATTCTGTAATGACACGGACCATCATTAGAAGGCTGTCCTTATTCTGTAATGACACTGACCATCATTAGAAGGGCTGTCATATTC
>JAMPIV010017711.1:0-222918 GCA_024509875.1 Oreohelix idahoensis | reverse complement strand
ACAGGTAGACGTACAGACGTGGGAAAACTATGACAATGATAATTGAAAGTTTTGGGAAAACAAAGGACCGACACGCGGGCTAAATTTTATGATAGTTATTTATCAAACCTAAACAGCTCTCACAACATATCAAATCACATCAAGCATATAAAAAAAAAAAATCATAAACAAAAATCAGAAATGCGACTCCAAATGAGAGACCCGTTGTATGATCCTTCCCTGATGGATATCTCTCGGTCCCCGTTAAAGAAATATAGCCCAAGAGGCACAGATACATATGATTTAGGCTAAAATTCTTCACCCTTAAGTAGGAACAGACTGATAACGCTGTTCTAGTATAAAGCATAATAATAATAATAATATATATATATATAGATATTATATATATATATATAAATATATATAATATTTAGTTAATATATATATAGTTTAGAAGGAAACCGGAAGAAACCGGTTAGGCGGAAAAGTTAGTCATGATATGTCCGCTCGACTGAGAATCCGTTGATGGCCCGTGTCAGCAGTTTTGCTGGGAAAGTTATAGAGTTTGCCACTAAATTCACATTACTTCTTTGCCGTATTTTTCAAATCAGAAAGTAGTGATTTGTTGCTCAGTTGATATCCTCCTGGATTGTATTTCATATTGCCAATGATGTTATTGCTATTGTCATAGTGTTTCCCTATGTGATGAGTGTCCATGGCGTTGCTGATAATTAGCTCTGCGTGTATTATTATTATGGATATCTGTTGACTATATGTCGCAAGTATGTGCATTAATTCAGTGCATTGTGCTATTGCATGGTTGCATGTGTAATCTCAGCCGGTGCGGCTCCGCGGTGAGTAAATTCATTAAAAGGGTCATTACCTGTTATAGCGTTATCATGTTGTAATTCACATTGTTGCTATGGTTACCTTTGAGACAGCGAGCAAAGAGCTATTGGAGTACCTTAAAGCCCATAGTAACCATTAGAGAGTTCGCTCTGACAGCACAGAGTATTTCTCATGTGTCTAGTTCTGACATCTGGCTCTGGGTCCGTAATTAAGTCCATGGCCAGGGGTTTTCTATATTTGGCTCATAGTATTGCGACTATTTTCTTTGGCTATGGAGGCCTATACGTTAAAATTAGTTCCCACTAGCTGACTGTTAATTGAAATTTTTGATAATAAGGCCTAAGACCGTTGGTGCAGTAATTGTGCCATTATTTATTGACACACAGAGTGTTTGCACAGGTAGTAAAGCTACTGTTGTTTAGCGACTTCATATTTTCCTGTCGAACTTACTGGTTGAGAGTTGTTTGCATTCAGGTCCAGTGATTTCGATCTGTTAGTGTCTTGTTACGGTCTTTGAACCTGACCCGATTTCCAGGGCTACACTACGTTTCCGTATCACTGCTGAATGCTATTTTGTCAGTATATTTTTCAGCCATTACACGGTGAATAAACGTTTTGTGAAGTTCAATTGTCCTGTTTATGGGTCTTGGTGGCAGGTTGTATACAAGTAGTGAGCGCGCGTATTAAGCTTTTTGTACAATGTGCGTCAGAACCGGGGCAGTTGACGTATACTCTGAGTTTGTTTGGTGCTTGCAACATGATCCAGCGGAGCAACGGAGTGACAAAAGTGGGGGTTTATTGGTCATATAGTCTTTAAGCTGATAGTTTGGCAAGCATTGCTGAACGTATTGAGGCAAGTGGTTGGGAAAGAGTTGCAGTAAAGTCAGGCTTTAAAAATAGCTTAGCAAGGTATCCACACGAATTCTGTAAACTTTCAGGGCTCCCTGCGGACACATTACGTTTCAACAGGGCGAACGACTTCGGTGTTGCCCTATCCTCTTGAGTCACTGTACTTTTGATGTTACCGTAAAGGTTAGGATTGTTTTGCGGTGGACCTTTTGTTGAACTTTTAAGTCATATAGCATACGATATGGTTAGGTGTATAACATAGGCATCATCGTTTCCCGCTACATATGACTGTTCACTACTCTTGCCTGTGACCTTCCTTTACTGGGTGCCCAGACCATGTAAAAAGCTCTACGTGACCTGCCTAACCGCAACCAGTAATTGCCTGCACGTACCGTCCTAAACAAACGCCAGTGACATAGCCTGTCTACACAGCCGTCTGACAAATCGAAGTGCTACGCAACCACGAACGAATTTTGTTGTGCTCTTGCTCTGGCGCTTACCTGACACTGTGTTAAAAGCTGATGTACAGAACTTTACAGAAGTAGAGCAATTTACATTGATAATATCGACAGTGCTGGAAGCATCCAGAGAGGTATACATGTCTGTGCGTGAATTAAATATCATAACCGTAACACTCAATTTGACATGAAGTGATTTCCTGGACTTATATTAGTTTGATTTTGTCGTTTCCTATTGTGAATTTCGTTCGTTTCTGTGATCATTATCTCGTCAGGCTAGATTCTGCTTGCACAGGCCCGTTGGAGCTTCAATAAGTTAATGTTTGTATGTTAGTATTTTAGGAGATACTTAATATTTGACTCTTCCCTGGAGAATTAATGATATTGGTCTGTCTGCTTTTACTGAGTAAATCTATAGTGACTTTCACAATGGTAATAGGGTAGTGCTGTTTTTGTATTTGCTCTTACGGTTTGTTATTGTTTCTTCCTCATGTTTAACATTTCTTTATTGCGTTAAGTGTGACGTGGTGTGTAGGTAATTATGGTTAGTTAGGAATTTGCTCTTGCACTGTGTCCTTATAGTTTGGAATTTTTCTGTATATTATTGTTGATACCTTATATAATATTCTACTGTTTAGTAGTACTTAATTTTATTTGCACTGAGTGAATACAGTCTTAGACAATAGTTGCTTCTAGCTCTCATTGGTGAAGGGTGTTTCTAGTGTCGTTGAGTGTATAGTGTATTGGTTGATGTAATCCAGTTTGCCTTTAATATAGGAAAGATTGGATTGACCCATTCTATAAGTTTGTGGCGTGTTTGTCTTGGTGGAGTCTGGCTGATCGAATTTCCTGCGACTGCCCTACTTTGACATTCCGAGCCCCTGTTACGTTACCGGTAGCTGTAAGAGTGTATTTAGAGTGTCGTGTACATTCTGTATTTCTTGTTTCTGTTTAATATGTTTATCGTGTCCTATCCTTACTTCTTGTAAATACGTTTAACAGTTTCCCTTGTTTTCGTTCGTGCTCCATCACGCATTGTATGATAATTAACATCTCTTCTCGTTGTATTCTATTATCGATTTCCTCGGACTGAGTTTTGTTTATCGTCTGGATGTGTAGGTGCTTCATTGGTTCGTTTACATTTGTGGTGTTTCATTTGCCTTAGGTAGTAGCTTGCTTAGCAAGATTACAGAGTGATATATTGGATTTATTGTATTATAGCACCATGTGAGGTGCCATAAAGACTGAAAGTAAAGTCTAAGTGGGTACTAATTGATAGTGTTGGTGGCCCTATAGCACCATAAAGCATCATAAAGTTTGTATATTCAACTATTGACTATTATAAGTTGTTATAATGGTGTCTAAGTGAAACTATATACTACTGTAAGTTGAGTAAGGTTGTAGTAGAGAATAGGCCAGAAAGACCTATTTCACAAATATAGAACATAGCCAAAAGGCTAAGTGATCCCTTAGTGAGACCATAACTAAACGAATCATATTTTCATAAAAACTACAGTTGTAGTTGACTTTACATGCATAATTTATTGGTGTGTAAATTGATGACAATATCAATATTTACCATATTAATTACTGAATAGATGTAACAGAAATTTAATGCTGACTCAAGTGCAACGTAGACATCGAGTAATTAATTATAAATTTAATACTAAAGTTAATAGAAGAACTACTATTACATCTGGATATGGACACTTGCTTGTATTGCACAAGCCGGTACCCAGGAAAAGAATTGTGAATTTGCCAAGGTTAGAATTCAAACACAGTTGAAATCAAAGAACATTTGAATGAAAAGGAAAGAGGTGAGAACTATAAACAAAAGCTCTAAGAATCTCGAGCTGAGAGTTAGAGCTAAAAAGAAGAGAAATTCGAATTGCAAGAAAAGAAGATGATAGAAGATAAGTTACAAGAAAAGAATGATGAAAGAAGATAGGGAGTTACAAGAAAAAATATGAAAGAAGAAAAATTCCAATAAAAGAGGATGAAAGAAGAAAGTGAGTGGAAACAGAAGAATTCGAGGATACAAAGAAAAGAAGATAAGATTACAAGAAAAAAAGATGAAAGAAGAAATGAGTGGAAACCGAGAAATCGAGTTACAAGAAAAAAAGATAAAAAGATAGAGAATTACATGAAAGAGATGAAGAATAGAGAGTTACAGTTGGAAAGGAGAGAAAAATAAACAGCTCTGGAAAAGAGAAAATGATGGAGAAGAATTACAATAAAGAATTAGAAAGTGGTGCGAGTGTTCAGAACCAACTCTGGTGAGCGTCCTCGTCCTTTAAGGCTGCGGCACCAAATTTTTAATGAGAAAATAGACAGTTTTTAGATTTCCTTTTTTTTAGAAAGATTTGAGGCTGAATGTGTAGCCTATAGGCTGATAGGATCAGTGGCCATCTCTTTTGTCTGACACTGCTATTGGGGGCCCGCCGATGGGACTTTTTATAGCCTACCCCATAGAGGAAAGGCCGAATAGACAAAGTAAAGGAAAAAAAAAAAGAGATTGCTCCGAGATTCCGTCTGACATCGGCGAAGTCTACCGACGCGTTTTAAGAACGCGATGCCATAGCGCTGACCCGAACTTCGAGATTTATCTCGAAGATCACACGTCGATTGATTAGATGTTCGGAAAAGGAGGAATTCCTAAGATTATAGCTTGCTGACTTAGTGTCTACGGGACAAAGTTTTGTCCTCGTGCTCTAGTGAGTTTGGTGCGTTTCTTTCCAGAACGTCCAACCAAAGGACAATGAGTCCAGGCCCAACTGTCACCATTATGTCCTGGCCCCACTCCGGCAAGTCCATCAGAACAGGTCTGTCCGATTCGTTAGTTCTGGGTCGGCAAGTACAAAAGCGGCAAGCAAATCGCCGTGCAATTAGTCCGATAGGTCCTATGAAGTCAAGACTTGACAGTCACCCCGCCCTTACCAATCCAGCGCAGAGACAATCAGAAATTTTGACCAACAACGACTTTGTCAGTACAGAGTATAATAAGAACAATCCGGTAGTGATAGCGATGAGAAAAATTTCCAAACAACGAAACATGTCGTTCCAAGACTCGAAATATAGGGACAAGTCATTTATAAAAGTATAGGGTACAAACATAAAAATAGATCGTCTGATGGTCGAGGTCGACTCCGATTACGCGTTCGTCTCCGAATCATAGTCCTAAACAAGGACAGGAAAGAATGTAAGTCCACCAGGTGAGGGCACCAGGTCACTTACCCATAACTAGTAATCTAAGCCGAGAATGCTAATGTGCATGTGTGCTAGACACTATCAAAATGAAACTGTGAGGATGCAGACATTTTTTGTACCAGAGGAAAACCATTGCTGAGTTGTGGCACACTTTACCCCTCCTTTCGTCCTAGAAGAAGGGGGAAACTCGAACTTTGTACAGGTCGTGCAGTCGAACAGGTGTCCGTGCTTAGAGACAAGGATTACGTCCATAGGTGTACGTCGCTCCTGCAATCGAGATCATGCCTGAC
Source organism: Oreohelix idahoensis (assembly GCA_024509875.1). Classification (NCBI taxonomy): domain Eukaryota; kingdom Metazoa; phylum Mollusca; class Gastropoda; order Stylommatophora; family Oreohelicidae; genus Oreohelix; species Oreohelix idahoensis. Next base: position 217,286 of record JAMPIV010017711.1, on the reverse strand, counting down.
AGATAAGACCAGTCAATGCTTCACCTTTGTAATGTAAATAATTACCCCATGCCATTGTGGATATAGACATCCCCCCTTCTTGACAGGATAGGTGCAGGCCGATGTCCCTAACAAACCGGTGCAGACTTAATTATATGTAACGTGCTAAGGAATTTGAAATTGCACATACCGAAGAGATACGCGAATGAAAATAATAAGGGTATACTATTCAGTGCAACTAGGGCGCAGGTAGACTACCAAGAGATAATAGCCCGATCCCTCGAGTCCCATCGTCGGTGAGAGATGTCTAGGTGTGCGAGACGTCTCAGTCGGTAATTTTGTAGAGGGACAGAAAACAGACAGGACGCTATGACTGTTAGAGTAGCGAAAACTAAAGACGTTAAACAGACCAAAACAGAACGTACTGTTTTTGAGTATAAGGACCCGATCTTAACTCGTGTTTCGAGAAACAACAGCACTTATACGCAAGTGGTTGTGCCAACCAGTGAGAGCGAAGGTGCTGGAGTTAGCGCATGACTCGCTTTCTGCTGGCCTTATGGAGTGCTAGGACTCGATATAGAGTTTCTCTCCCAATTTTAACTCCACAACTTAATAAAGACCTCAAGGCATACTGAAGGTCATGTGTGTTGTTTGTCACAGAAGTCTCATAAGGCCGACGCTGAAGCCCCCCGTCCAGACAGTCGACTTACTCTTCGCCCTTTCAAGAAGGTTGCGGTGATATCATAGCCCCCATTGTCCGGACGTCCGACAGAGGTTTCCGTACATTCTTACAATGGTAGACCTTGTGTACCGGTGGCCAGAGGCAGTGTCTAAGTCGATCTAATTAACTTCACATGCGGTAGCGGAAGCTCTTTCACTGTTATATATGTCCGCTTCGTATCCCAGATGGTATACTCATCTGACAGAGGACGGCAATTTATTTCCACGAATGTCGAAGTAACTAATTACTGGGAATTTCCATCTTCACCTCGTCCCTACCACCGCAAGCCGAATTGGGTTTCGACGCCTTAATGGTGCAGTAAACATATTGCTCGAAGTGAACTGCCGAATCCCTCAAATGGATATAACTTACCAGCGGTGTTTGTTTGCCTGCACCCAGCCTACAGGGAAGCCCCGCATCAGATACGGGTTCTCGCCATTCGAATTGCTGTATGGGGCAAACCCCAGGTTCCAATGCACGTTCCTAAAGGACCTGCTGGTAGTAAGCACACTAATGAGCGGCAGTACTGCGGTATGATTATTCGACATCTACTTGAAGATAATTAGGTCCCTGTGCATTAGTGCGGGAAAACTTGACCCACGGGTATTCAGTACCGCCGGTATGCGAAACCGAGGTACAAAGCCTTAAACATTTCAACCAGAATGAGTGGTGGCTGCTTTTCCTACAAAAAAATAGTTAGCATCCTGGCATGGGCCCATTCTCCGGATTCATAAGAAGGGTAACCGATGTCGACTACGTTGTACAGTTAGGAAGATGAAAAGTGTTCCACGTGAACATGCTCAACACCTTACGTGGAGCGTCCTCCCGATTATCTTCGGTGAGTTAAGACCATGAGTTTCGCGATGTTCGGAGTAGCGCGGCATGGTGTATGATAAGTTCGAAAGACAGCTGCGACGATGAAAACCTACAGCGTCTCTCGTGCGATAACTCCACCGAATATTGGACCGACGTGTCGGTGTGTCCAAATTTACCGATAGCTGAGGGCTTCCGTTCACGCTATACTGAGGGATTTCGGATGACGTACATACGGATCTGCCGGCTAAAAACAGACTTAATAGTTCACGAGATTAGCTTTTAATTGATAACAAGCCTATCAGAGTTAAGCCTTACCCTTTACACCACTTCATTATAAAGCCGGCGATCGGAAAAAGAGATTGACAAATGATCGGTTAATATCATCGCTCCCTCAGAATCCCCATATTTCTTTCCCCATGGTGGGATAAGAAGAAGAGCGGCCCCTCAAGTGTGTATGATTTTCGGAAACCTCAATACCATAACGTAGTCATCGCAGTAGCCTATCTCAACCAGGAAGCAAGCTTCTGACCAAACTTGCAATGCTAGATTTTCACGAAGTTAGATTTAAGCAAGAGAATTTGGCAAGTGCCATTGGCTTAGCGGCAAAACTCTCATGGCGTTTGCGACACCAAGAGGGTTTATTCTATTCAATACAATGTTATTCGGGTTGTAAATGCACCCGCCACCACATTTGTAAGAATGATGAGGAAGCTACTGGAGCACAGAGACATGTTATTACATACATCGCTGAATATCAGCATTTCCACAAAACTTGGACAAGCATTTGGATGGGCTTTTGCCGTGCTCAAGTGCCTGAAAGTACATGGACCTCACTAGCTCGCCCGAGCATAGTGTCATTGGGTATGCAACTGAGCTTCCTAAGGCCATGGTATTGTCATAACACCATGAAACCTGAAAGATAGTACGGTTCAAAGATATTAACAGCTGCAAACGCCGAAGACCAAGAGGCAGGTAAAGAGTTTATTAGTTTTATCCAATTTTTATAATAACCTTCATCCCAATTTCCCGCATTGGCTAAGCGCTTACGGCACTTACCAGAAAAGGGAAACCATCAAAATAAAATGGAGGATAAATGTCAAGATCATTGGTAAATTAAAAACTATTTTCTGAAAAACTCAACTTGAATTACCAAGCTTCGCAACCACTGATACTGCACACTGATGCTCTCGTAGTATTGGGGCCCCTGATGCAGACATGAGGTCGCCTTCAATCCAGTGTTGTATGTCAGTAGGAAGCTGTTTGCCAAGCTGAAACGAGATACTCTAACAATCGAAAGGGAGTGTCTTGCGATTATCTGGGCGGTGTCAAATTTGCACGAAGTATCTGTTGGGGGCACATTTTTGTGTTTTCCTACCAAACAGATCACAAACCACTGCTATTTTTGCAGTCGGCTAAATCTACAATGCTAAAAATTTGACACGCTGGGCATTATTGCTACAGGCAAATTTATACTTTAGCGATTTTAACCAATTAAGGGTGTATACAATGTGGTGAGCAATGCAAGCTTGTCCAGGTTGGAAATTTGGGGGAAAAAAATTGGACAGTTTATAGTCGGATGAAAGGTACATCTTAAAGAAAGTAGTTTATTGGAACGTAATTTAAGAAATGTTGTTTATGTCTATTTAAATTGTCATGATGAATGTGAGTATGCGTAGGCGATGTAGTATTATGCTGCAATAACAGGCAATATTAAGAAAATTGTACTCTATGATGTTACGTAGAACATTATCGTATATTTACTACTAGATTATAACAGAATAATAATGTTAAAACCGAGAACATATTGCAGCTTGGTGACAATTAATTATACGAGAATTTTGTGTTCACAAGCATAATGTGTAGTTACTTACTCCAGGATTAGTCCAGTCGTTGTTATTTTCCCACGACTTTCAATAACCTTGTATGGATTTGTACATGTTTGTCTTTGTATCGAATGGGGTGTTAAAGAAGGCATGTAGTCAACTGATATTGAGGCAACTCTGGCATATACCTTATCCTGCAATATGGAGGGCTATATTGCCATTTCGTTCGTCCTTAACCAGAGGGATGGCGCGTACTCCCTCCTATGGAAGAAACTCTGCGTTTTCTTTCTTAAAGGGGTGGTGGATAGTCACAGCATAATTAGCGCACTAAATTTTTAGAGTGTTTTACACTGTAGTGTGACAACCCTGTGTATTCATCCTTTGGATTACCCTGTCCATGCCGGTATTTGTCTTAGAAGGGAAACCGGAAGAAACTTTTGGCGAAAAGTTTAGTCATGAGATGTCCGCTCGACTGAGAAGTCCCGTTGATGGCCGTGGTCGAGCAGGTTTGCTGTGGTGAAAGTTCTAGAGTTGCCACTATTGCATCTCATTACTTCTTGCCGAATGATTTTCATGAGATTCCCCCCCCCCCTCTGGATAGTGATTTGTTGCTAGATATTTGATATCCTCCCTGGATTGTATTTCACATGATTGCAAAGATTTATTCAGCGTTTTGTCAGTAGTTTTCCGCCTATTTGAGTGATTGTCATGGCGGTTTGCTGATAGATTAGCTCTGCGTGTATTATTTGGATATCAATGTTGAGCTATAGTGTGCGGTCAAGTATGTGGCAGTTATTGCAGTGCATTGTGCAATGCATGTTCATGTGAAATCGTCCGCGCGGGTGCGGCTCCTCTGTGTGTGATATTCATTTATTAAAAGGGTCATTACCTGTTATAGGTGCTTTTTAACATGTTATTTATGACAGCTATTTGTGTGCTATGGTTTGTAACCATTTGAGACAGCGAGCAAAGAGTCTAGTGTGGGAGAACCCTTAAGCCCATATTACCCAGTAGAGAGTTTCGCTCTGACAAGCAACAAGTAATCTCATGTGTCTAGTTCTTACACTCCCCCTTTTCTCTTTCACCCCCCACGCCCCCCCCCCCCCCCCACCCACCATTAACGCTTACAGTTTAACACCTAAAACGCATTGCCGTAAACTTCCACCTAGCGTCACTGGACACCTCCTTCTAAGAAACTGGCCGAAGCGCTACAAAATGTCAGAGTGCTAATGTAGGCAACATTGTCTTGCACTGCAAGGGGCAGTTTTTTGCACCTACCCCCGAGAAACTACTACCTGAGAACCATAACTGACCAACTATTGGCTTTCTCGCACGCTTACGCCAACACTCTGGCCGTGGAGCGTGAGTGTCATATCACCTGACACAGAGAATACTACCTTGGAAACTACAAGTCAGATGCAAACTACCAGACAATATGTCCCTCCTCATCATGTCCGACGGAGTGAATTTCACACACAATCAGGCCCAGAAACTTAGCCGAAACTATAGACTCAGCTGTCTGCACCCTCTGTCCAGTGACGGAATGCAATCTAACACTCTGCATTTCGGGTAGGCGCTGACACGATATTTACGTCATATCTGCGTTCTCATTTTAATCAGCAATGAAATGCGTATTTCTAAATGAGACACGAAAAACTGGCGAAATTGATAATGGGAAAATTAGTTATTACTCGCTAAACGAAGGGATGCGAAAGAATAACAGGAGAAAGGTAAAAGAGTGATAATAAAAATAGAGGATACGTGTGAAAGAAAAAGAAGAAGATGATAGGAAAAATTAATGTACCATACAACCTATTGTACAGAAACGTCCCCGCCTTTAAGATATGGAATCCCTCCATGTCTACGTTATGGAATAAAGTTTCCTAAATCCTAGCTTACGCGGTGTCGTCTTCTTCCATCTCATCTCCCCCCTCCATCTCTCTCCAATGCCTACTCCACGTCTCTCCCCAACGTTTACCCTTCTCTTATGAATGTCTCCCATGCGCGCTGAAATAGATCGTCGCCGCTTCTGACATTTTTGAAAATTTCTTGTGTGTGCAGTGAGATTTCCCTTCCACTATATGCGTTATCTTCGTCAGTTTTGGCGATCGCCAGAAGATTGTCGAGGGTTGGGCACTGATATTTCCACGTATCTCTTTAAGAGAATTTAAATGGTAAACCTTTTCCTTTCCTTGAATGGCGATCTGGTAGTTAGCCTTAGAACTCTTTTTCAGCACGGTGATCGGCCCTTGCCATCCATCTTCAGTTGGTTGTTTCCGGTAAGGGAGTGTAACACCAAAACTTTATCTCTCTCTGCTTCCAGTTCTCTCTTAATTCAGTCGCGACTTTCATGTATCGGTTAGACGTTCTTTGTGCGTGGGCTTCGCTTAAAAGTTGGTCGTGTTGCGTAGATCCCATCCAATTTCATCAATCAACCTTGTCCTTTAAATCCGACACATATTTACTTGCTGGAGACTGTCAACACCGTCCTGTCAGCGACCAAGTAAGGCTTCAAGCGGCCCCTTTGAAGTCTCCGAATAAAAGCGTTAGCTGGCGAAATCCTGTGGAAGTATGAGAGATTCTCTGTACCAATTAAACTGCCGAATGCAACAATCCCAATCTTCATTTCACTTGGTGCAATTCTACTTAACATCATGTTGAGGTTCCGTTAACACGTCTACTAGCCCATTTCCGCCGATATAAGCTATTGTTAGATGTGTTGGGTCCCTCAAGATCTCCACATCTCATCCATCAACAGGTTCTATTAAAGATCCTTATCCGTCAACACTTGTTGAAGAATCCAACCGAGTGAAAATCTGCACAGGGCTTCTCTACAATGCTTGCATCTGCCATGTTAGCAGGATAGCTTCTTTCCACGATAAAGTGCATGTATCGACTAAGTGACAGGATAAACCTGTTCCTTCTTTTAGTCCTGTCTAAGGGTCCCTAAAATGTCGATATTCAATTTCAACCCCGTTCGAATTGGCACTGTTTACCACTGAAAATATGGGCATTTCCTCACAATTCTCTCTCTCTTCTTCTTCCGTCCTTACTGGGGCATGTCCGTTGCTTGTCGTGGCACAACGTTGGCACTGGTATCACACGCCTATTGGATTTAACATACCAGGGAAATCATCATATCTCAGTATTTCCGTACTCCTGCAAACCCACCACCATAATGATGTATCCCGTATTGTTTTGTGCGTTCTGTCCCCATAGTCCCTGAGAGGGAAAAGATGCCCCATTTCTATAATTTGGCTTCTGTACTGTTTCTCGTACTAAAAATTACTGTTGTAACCTTGTTCACGCTTTGCCCTTTCATGCCGATAAAGTACGCCATCCTTAGAAAAAATGTCCCCCGTCCTGTCTGGGATCCTTAGACCATGGGCAGTTGCGTAAAGCAGGGTGTCCAAAGTAGATCCTTTGTGACGCTTCTTTAAGTTCCATGGGTAACAAATTAGGCGCAGACTCCCGTTCCTTCTTGGTTTGCCCTCTTGTAGTTACTGCTGCCACAATCGCTCTTCCAGTTCTCCCAATACACACGTATCTACCGCCAAGTATGACTGGGTAGATGGGATCATCCATAACAGCCGCTTTGATCACACCTCTGACAAAATCAGAGTGGATCTCCACCAATGCGATGGGAAGCGCTGTAGGTGCATCACTCTTACGAACTCCACCAAATTGGACGGTCTCTCCTGTCTCTTGACCGGTTTTGACCAGGTTTCTGGCAACAATGCAATCAAAGAGAAAGCCCGTGTCAAATAAACATAGAAGTCTGAGAACCGTTTCAAATAAACAGTAACCAATCGCGTTGAGGGTGTATCCCCAACATTTGGGAATCACTGTCAATAATTCCGCCTTGCAGACTGTTAGCAAGCATCCGATGCGTTAAGGCTCGTGTGGTTCGCGTCCTGAACAATATAGTCGCGTGCTCAGGGATTCTCCCGTTGCCACCTTCGACCTTTCTGGCCACGCTGCCATGAAAGACGTTCCGGTGCTTGATCAACTGCTTACTGTGGTGGGGGTACATGGATATTGTAAGAACTTGGATTATTTCAGAAGGGGGTTTGATGTCCATTTTCTCTGTGGTTATTACGAATTAGAATGCATGCGTAAGCATGAGAAGATTGGTCTAGATTATTTTTTCCGAAAATGCACTTTCTGTCGGGTTACGTGTTATGTGGCCGGTATTTCAAGCTAGCGCATTGTTGATATCGCTTCAGACTTTTCTAAGATGTCTTTGAAGCGTTTCTGCCCCCTGCGCAGCTAGAAAATCCTCCGGGTATCAGCAGACAAAGTGTTCCTTATTGTGTTCTGACCAAAACAAATTCCTTCCCCCCCAGACGCTTCAATAGCAGAGGGGAGGCTGTGAAAGCTGAATGCACTTTGTCAATAATCCCTTTAGACGAGATGAGAAAATGCTGAAAAGTTTCAGAAGCCCTCCTTCCTGCAGTTGCGAAACAGTTGCAGAAACTTTCGCGCCTTCCATTTCAAAGCGCTCAAGCAAGAGCTTTCTTCAACAAGTCATAGTTTTCTTGTGGCCACATTCCCAGTTTAGAATAAACACCATAAGCCGAACCTTTAAGGGCCTGGGAAAGTTTCATACACCAACGTCGACCTCTCTAAAACCGTACAGAGTTGCAATTTTTCTCAAATTTGTTTCTAGATACGTGTCAATCTTCTCATTTGGACAAGGGAGAGACTCAAGAGTGAAAGACATAGCGTTGAGTTGAAGAGATTGAGTGTCTGAGAAGAGATCAGTATAAGGAAACTTCAGATATAGAGGAGAAGACTCTCCATTGCTGTTTGGAAATTCCTAGAGTTTTAAGAGCCAACTCAATTTAACTGTCTCTCTTTTCCATCTCCTTCTCATGCTGTCTCTCTCCCTTCTCTCTTTCGTCATGCCTGTCTTTTCTTCTCTCTTTTCCTCTCTCATAATTTCTCTTTGCTGTCTCTCCCTGCGGATTTCCATTTCCTCCTCCACCATCTTCCTCTGCTCTTCTTTAGCTTTAGCTGCTTTCCTCCTCTCCGCATCATCATATCTCTCAAGTTCGTCCCTGACAAAAGCTTTTCGCTTCTTCTCCGTTCAAACCATACTTCTCGTGCCTCGTCCCTAAGCATCTGTCTAAGTTTCGCCCTTTCGGCCATATTAAATCAGCGGCTGAGACTATGTCAATATAGACGTAAGAAGAAAGAGGATACTCTAGTTCCTACCACTTGCGAGAAATTACAAAAAAAAATCCAAAAAGATGATATTCTTCACCCTGGGATACCTCCTCCAAAATAATAAAGCATCTAACTATCGCTGCTATTAATCGGCAATAAAGCACCTAATGCAGACGGCTACGCCAAATAAATGGTAGTTAAGACTACCTACTGAAAAATAAGTTGCTACAGTGGAAAACAAATAATTATTGCAAAAATTTAAAGAGAAAAAAAATCCCTTAATTTTTTTTTTAAACCACAATCAAGTTCACCCCTGAAGACAGTTAGGGTAAGGGAGGCAATTTACAGGACGTAATTGTCTGAACGCACTCCTTAGCTTTACTTAAACACTTACTTCTTCAGAACCCTGTGAATGTTATACACTCACAAAACTTTACCAGCGTTTAGTATTACAAAATCAGTAATAAACATATATTCCGACAAGATCAACCTGTAAACCAAATGTATAATAAAACAGATCGATATGTCTAGGGGATAGTTATTTTTAAAAAGATACAAAACTCATAAGACATCACACTCTTACTTTATATCAGAATAAAGAATCTTAAAGACGAGCTGATATTTGTCGTCTCGTTTTCCTATTCAAAGTTCAAAATCCCGATAGACGAGACCCCATTTGTCGTAGATTTTTTGATAGGAGAATTAAGACCTGGGTTGGTCCCTTCTGAATAGATTAGAAATAAGTGATAGTCACAGTGAGAAGTAGTAATAGCAATAGATTTTCACGAGTGAGATGGTAGAAATGTGGTAGAGGCTGTCTCTGAAATCAAGAAAATCTTCTCTCTTTCACCTATCTTCTACGACAGATTTAAAGTGAGTCAGACAGTCTACACACATATATATGAAATATATATATATATATATATCCACTCAGGTGTAGAGGTTTGGAAGAGAGAGCGCCATACATCCTACACATACGACGACAGTTAGACGTTCAGACGTAGGAAAACTATGACAATGATTAAATGAATAGTTTGGGAAAACGAACTGACCGACACGCTGGACTAAATTTTATGAGTAGTTAAAATATTTATCAGACTAAACTTCTCTCACAAACATATCAAATCACATCAAGCATATAAAAAAAAAATCATAAACAAAAAAAATCAGAATGCTACCAGAATGATAGACCCGTTGGTATGGATCCTTCCCTCGATGGATAGCTCACAGTCCCGTTAGAAGAAAGTGATAGCCCAAAGAGTCCTCAGATACACATGATTTAGTCTAAAATTCTTCCCCCTTTTGTGGTATGAACAGACTGGATACTCTGATCTAGTATAAGGGAATATATATATATATCGTTATACAATACCTTGCATAAAAAATGTTTATGACAGCAAAAATGAATGGGTGTCAAAATACCACCATAAAAGGGATCGCTCAGTCCTGCATTCACTCTATTCATTCAACTGTGCTCACGTGCATTTTTCAACAACAACAAAAAATATTTTTAGGACTTGCCCATACAGAATCTTCAATGGTAATCTTGGCCAAGAAAACCCCAGGTCCAAAAAGACGGGTTGAATTTACTACTTCCGGGACCGTTCTCTTGGGAATACTATTGTTTTGTATGTCTGTTTAATAATAATAATAATAAATTCTTTAAGCGCCAAACACGGCGCATAAGGCAGAAACCAGTGCTCTCCAGGTTGTTCGTTGTGACGCCACTCCTCTTAGCTCTTGCACATTATTTAGGCCCAACGTTCTTCCTTCTCTTATTATTGTTCTTCTGAGTGTTTCTTTTGGTCTTCCTTTTTTCCGCTTACCCTCAGGAACCCAAGTGAGCGCCTGTAGTGGTATTCTGTGGTTTTGCATTCGTAGGACATGACCGATATATGACCATCGTCTTTTCCTTATATAGTCGGGGACATATTTCTGCCTAGAGTCTTCTCTTATTTGTCGATTAGTCTTGAATTCTTTCCAACTGATGTTCATGAGTTTTCTAAGACATTTGTTCTCGAATGTATTCAGCTTGTTCTCCAATGATTTTGTTATTTTCCAACTCTCACAGCCGTATGTTAACACTGAGATAACATTTGAATTAAACAAACGAAGCTTGGTATGTATATTCAATGATCGTAATTTCCAAATGTTAGATAATCTATTGAAGGCGATAGCTGCCAAAGCAATTCTAGTATGGATTTCTCTTGTTGTGTCACCATCCTGAGTCATTTTACTGCCTAAATAATTGAAACTTTCAACTTTCTGTAGTTTTTCCCCGTTCAAGATGATATCAAAGGTCTCGTTAGAAAATTTCATAGCTTTAGTTTTAGAGGCATTTATTTGGAGACCAATTTTAACCGAGAGATGACACAAATTATTTATTGCTTCTTGGGATTGTCTTGGTGTTGAACTTAAGAATGCTACATCATCTGCGAAATCCAGGTCCCCCAGGAATTTTCCATTTGTCCATTTTATACCCAATTGTTCATTGTGGGTATAGTTTCTCATAACCCAATCAATAGCTATTCCAAAAAGTAGTGGTGAGATAATACAGCCTTGTTTTCACCCTGTTTCTACTGTCAACCATTCTGTATTCCCTTTATTTGTTCTAACACAACATCTTGCATTGTCATATAGCGCTTTGATTATATTCACATATTTTGTTGGAAAACCATAGATTGTAAGTATCTTCCACAATGATGGGCGTGTAGACTATCAAAGGCTTTTTGAAAATCGACGAAGGTGATAATAAGTGGCGATTGCCTTTCCACTGATTCTTCTATAATTGTTCTTAGTGTGAATATTTGATCAATACATGATCGTTTCGGCCTGAAACCCGCTTGTTCTTCTCTGAGCTTTTCGTCAGCATGCAATTTAAGTCTTTCTAACATCATGCAACATAATAATTTTCCAGGTACTGATAATAGAGATATACCACGCCAGTTATTACAGTCTGATAGATCACCTTTCTTCGGTAACTTTACAATAATACTGTCTTTCCATTGTTGTGGTGGTTGTTCTTCTCTCCATACTTCATTTATAATATCTAAAATTCTCAAGAGGTTGTTGTCATTAACTGCTTTAATCATTTCCCCTGAAATTTCGTCAACTCCAGCTGCTTTAAAATTTTTTAATCTTTTAACGGCTTGTTTGATCTCGTCCAGCGTGAATTCATCGCAAGTTATTGGCAAGCTGGTTGTGGGTGTTTCAGTATTAAAATCAGGTGTTACTGTTGGTGGTGGTCTGTTTAGCACCTCCATGAAGTGCTCAGCCCATCTCTTCATTTGTTCTTTTTCTGTTGGTATTGAATTCCCTAATTTACCTTTAACAGGTGTTTCCATAGCAGTAGGCTGGTGACATAGTTGTTTTGTAATTTGATAAAGGCACCTACTATTACCTGTTCTTGCAGCATTTTCAGCTTCTACGGCCAGTTCATTGATGAAATGTCTTTTATCTCTTCGAGTTTTTGTCTTCACTTCTTTATTTAACAAGTTATAAGTTAGTTTGCAAGATTCAACTGCATTATGTGTACTTGCCGCTAGTAGTTTAAGTTTTGCTGTTTTCCTTTCTTGTATTTTATCCCAAGTATCTTCTCTCATCCATTTTTTCTTTTTTATGTACTAGGTATCCGGTGGTCGCTACAGCTGCTTCTGTCATTGCTGTTCTCAGTTGTTCCCATTAGTCTTGGTGGTGATATCGTTGTCAATTTTGCCTAAAGCATCGAAATAGTTGTTCATTTTGACATTATATTCCTTCTTTATATCATTTGATTGCAGTCTGTGTACATCTATTCTTCTATTTTTATTCGGTTGGTATAACTTCTTCAGTTTAATTCTCATTTTAGCTATGCAGAGGTTATGATCGCTTCCGATCTCTGCACCTCTGTCTGCTATTATGTCATGCTTGGGTATTGTGTTGATGGTACTTAGAAGTGCTTCATAGAAGTCATCTTTTGTGGTATCAAGAGCGTCGTTAGTTGGTGCATAACATTGTACAATTGAGAGCTTGAAAAATCGTGTCTGAAATCTAGCTAATATTAGCCTCTCATTGATAGGTACCCAGCTGATAAGCGATGCTGCTGCTTTCTGTGTCATTAGGATGGCTACTCCCTCTGTGTGACGATTATCATTACTACCAGAGTATATAATTTGCTTTTTTTCTTCTGAAATATATTTTATGCCCTTCCCCGTCCATCTACACTCGCTGACACCCAATAAGTCCAACTTATAATTATCCATTTCTTTAATTACTTCTTCCAATTTTCCGTCTTGATACATAGTTCTTACATTCCAGTATCCAATTTTAGAAATCTCCTTAGCCCCCAAGATATTAGAGTGAGTCATGTTTACTGTCGAGCCTGGTTCTGTTTCGGTAACAATAGCTTGTTTTACGATAGTGAATTGTTAACTCACTGATCAACCCTCCGATCCAACCGACCGATTCGAGGGTTTCGAGGTCAGTTATAGGAAAATATCTACACCACTAGATACTCTGGTGTATCTTTTATTCTATAATTTAACATAACATGGTGATATCCATCGAAATATACACATTCCTGATGTTTTTCTTTCGGCGTCTAAGGTGAGAAACGAATTTCACCTCCATCTTGGAAGGGTAGATAACTCAGCACATGTCTGTTTAAGTCACATAAAAAAATTGTCCAAGCACGAGCGTTTATAGCGAGCACAGTGTCAACATCTTAGATTTCAAACGAATGAGGAATGTCAGGTCGGCACGTTCTCTCAGTATAGGAATTTTAGTTGGTCACACCACCACTTGTCAACAGTGTCGGGAAATTTACTGATTGAAATATGTTACTTGCCACCAAGGCGGAAAATGACTAGAGTTTTCTCAGGAAGAATCAAATCAGGCTCGATGACCCGTTACTTCTTTAACCTCTTAAAGTTCTTGTAAAAGTTATACATCAAATCATTAAGGTAAGAATGTTTGTTGTTTTCTTCACAGATTTATCTCTTTTACTCAAACGCTGGCAAAGTTTGGGTACCACAGTTTCACTATATAAAAATGGAAAGAACACATATCAAATAATTATACATACTATAACTGATAATTTAAACTGCAAGCGTAGCTTGTCTTATCATTTAAATTTTTCCGTGAAATAAGTTATATTTAAAAATCATCAATCCTCATGAATTAGGAATACCTACGCGTTCCGTCACCACTCATGAAGCATCTAGCATTAATAAAGTTAGTTTAGAAAGTTTATTCTCGTCTGATTATTAGCAGTTAAATTAAATTCCTTAATAGCCGACTGAGTTTAAGCTAGAAATATAATTTCTGTTTTCCACTGTAACTCGTCACTATAAAATAATACAGACTATATAAATTAAGCGCTCTGCACCAAATCTAACTAGAGAAATAAAATAAGCGATTTAACACTTTAAACACTTCACAAAATATTAGATGTTATATATGATATTTTACCTCCAAACAGAATTACAGTTTCGCAACGACTAGGATAATTCACTAGATAGGTATTTAGAAGCTCGGCAAAATTTGACGAGAAACTAATGACTTCGCTATACAAGCTTCATTCACTAGCACGAGTGATTCTGTCTACTGCAAGTTGGAGAATGAAAAGAAAGTTTCAAACTCTGGTTAATATCTATTTCCAGACAAAGAGGTAAACGTTTAATTTCGCAAAACGAAGTACTCTCCCCTTTTCCGTCTTTAACGCTTACGTTTAACACCTAAACGCATGCCGTAACTTCCACCTTGCGTCTCTGACACCTCCGTCTAAGAAACGGCCGAAGCGCTACATGTCAGATGCTAATGTAGGCAACTTGTCTGCACTGCAGGGGCAGTTTTTGCACCTACCCCGAGAAACTCAACCTGAGAACCATAACTGACACTTTGCTTTCTCGCACCTTACGCCAACTCTGGCCGTGGAGCGTGAGTGTCATATCACCTGACACTGAGAATCTACCTTGGAAACTACATGTCAGATGCAAACTACCAGACAAATGTCTCCTCATCATGTCAGACGGAGTGAATTCTCACACTTCAGGCCCAGAAACTTAGCCGAAACTATAGACAGCTGTCTGCTCCCCTGTCTGACGGAATGCATTCTAACACTCTGCGTTTCGGGTAGGCGCTGACACGTTACGTCATAACTGCGTTCTCAGTTTAATCAGCAATGAAATGCGAAAGTGTGCTCACGGTGGGTGCCCAGACAAATAAAAGTATATTTTGAACAAATTTAGAACCTGAAATTTGACCACAAGAACCAGAAGATGCACGATGAAAATTAACCACTGACATAGATCGGGGGGTTGGGGGTGAAGAAGGAAAAAAAAGGGGGGGGGGCTGGAAATTATTGGGGAAGGTCATTAGTGGTAACAAACGGAAATGGAAAAAGAAAAGGCATGCATTTGAGGCACGTTTGTCACCGTTAAAGTCTACCCAGCTGTAAATTGAGGAAGGAGAATAAAAGGCAGCAAGGAATTGAACGGGTCACCGCACCTCTCCAAGCTCAACTTAGGTTATGGAATCCTCTATCACTTTATTCCCCTACGGCAGTATCTTTTAAAAAAAATACTAATAGTGTAAAACATATGCTATTGTTGTACATTTCTTTGTATTTATATATCTTGATTTATTATTGTTAATGTTTTTTTTTTATACCGGAGTTTTGCAGCGTGTTCTGTTCAGTCTAGCCGCAAGGTTAGTCGGTTGTATTAGGGCGAATGTCCAAATATTACAAAACCTTGTTGTCTGTTGTTTGTGTGTATATATATATATATATATATGTGTGTGTGTGTGTGTATGTGATGTGTGTGTGTATGTGATGTGTGTGTATGTGATGTGTGTGTGTGTGTGTGTGTGTGTGTGTGTGTGTGTGTGTGTGTGTGTGTGTGTGTGTGTGTGTGTGTGTGTGTGTGTGTGTGTGTGTGTGTGTGTGTGTGTGTGTGTGTGTGTGTGTGTGTGTGTGACAGCGCCATCTTGTCATAGCATTTTTGTCTGTCGTTCTCTACCCTTTTACTACAACATGGCGATTTGGAAGCCATTTTAACATTACTCAGTCAGATCTAAAAATAGAACATTAGTCATGCCCGCTGAGAGAGCAACAGCCAATCAGAGAAGAGAAAGCGCTCAGACTGACCGCGCCAGAGTTTAGCCGGTTGAAATCTTCTGTCATTAGAATACTAGACGCAGAGAGAAGAAGTCGCCACAACCAGAGTTGAAATCTGTAGATGCCTTGAACACGATTAGCAACTGAGCACTGGCTGAGTGTTTTGTTTTGGTTGCTTTGTTTCATTTGTTTAATGTTTGCTTCATGCGCTTGGTCACTGACTGGGTTGTATGAATAAATACAGTCGGTTGCGAGTGTGCAAGGAAAGTGATCACAAATCACAATAGCATCATCAAACCCACCCTATCACAAATATACATATATATATATATATATGTGTGTGTGTGTGTGTGTGTACAAGGGGAAGTCAGTAAGTAAGTCACAAACTGATAAGGGATAGCTGAAAATTATAGTTGGTAGTTTCTAAAGGTGTCATTAGGTGGCAGCAACATCCAGCTTGATGATAACTTTAGGTAGCATACGCTAGGTGTCGCATGCGCATGCACAGCTCAGATAAAAATGGCGACCGTGCTCGTGGAGTGTACGACCAAAGAACAGCCTGCTTTTTTTTTTGGGGGGGGGGGGGGGCAAAAGGACTTCCTGCAAAGGATATTCATAAGGAAATGTTTACTGTTTACTGTGAGAAGTGTTTGTCGCGTAAAGCGGTACATAACTGGGTCGATAAATTTTCTCAAGGACGCTCAAAAATTGTTGGTGAAGACCAACCTGGTCGTCGTCTTCAGATTGCGACAGAAGCATCTGTGCGGCGGGTGGGGGAGATGATTCTAGCTTCTTCTTCTTCTTCGTTCGCCCTGAAAAGGACGGTGGTTGCGTTGTGTCTGTTTACAACGTAGCTGCGATATCTGCACCTTTCGGTCGACACATCCGACTTCTGCACGGCATTTTTTAGGACCGGGTTTGCCTTCCCATTGCGATCCGTGCTCGCTCAGCCAGCCTGCATTGCTGCATACTGTTTCCAGGACCACCACGTAGAGGTGGAGCACGGTCTTGACCAGCTCTGGTTCGCTGGTCCTGACGCAGGCAGTCAAGCTATGAGTCGCTGACTGCGGTCTCTATTGCTGCGTCTTGAGGTCCCTGATTCTAGCTGACAGGCGAGTAACGATAGACAATGTAGCAACTGCAATAGAGTGTTCTCGTGGTTTAGCCTACAGCATAATGCATGATCGTTTGAGTTTCTGGAAAGTGTGCTCTCGGTGGGTGCCCAGACAACTGACTGAGGAACACAAAATGAACTGAATGGGCCTGTCCTTGCAACACCTTTCTCGGTACGCAGATGAAGGAGAAGACATGCTTAACAGGATTGCTACTAGGGACGAATCATGGGTGCATCGCTATCAACCTGAATCAAAGCGTGCTTCAATGCAATGGAAACATCCTTCTTCACCTTCTGCCAAGAAATTCAAGGTTACGCCATCAGCAGGGAAGGTTATGCTTACAGTGTTTTGGGATTCTCAAGGAGTGCTGTTAACCCATTTCCAGAAGAAAGGTGAGAATGTGAATGCTGCATCGTACTGTGAAGTTCTGTTGATGCTTCGGGATGCAATTCGAAGAAAACGTCCAGGCCTACTGACTAGAGGAGTACTGCTTCATCACGACAATGCCAGACCACATACGGCTCGATTAACCCAGGAGAAAATTGAACAACTAGGGTGGCAACTTCTTGAACATCCGATTTAGCCGCGGATGACGAAGGGGTTGAACGGGAGGTGCGAAGGTGGCTGAGACAGCAGACCAAAGACTTCTATGCTGCAGGCTTTGAGGCACTGATAAAGCGATGGGATAAGTGTATCAATGTTGGTGGAGATTATGGTGAGAAATAAGGGGAAATGTAAGTGCAACAATAAATGGTTTTCAAGTTCGTATCTCAATTAATTTTTTTTTAATAGCCATTTGTGACCTTTTAATTGTGATAAATATACACACACACACACACACACACACACACACACACACACACACATATATATATATATATATATATATATATATATATATATATATATATATAGAAAGAGAGAGAGAGAG
Organism: Oreohelix idahoensis; assembly: GCA_024509875.1. Classification (NCBI taxonomy): domain Eukaryota; kingdom Metazoa; phylum Mollusca; class Gastropoda; order Stylommatophora; family Oreohelicidae; genus Oreohelix; species Oreohelix idahoensis. The sequence goes on along the minus strand of JAMPIV010017711.1, from coordinate 199,636 downwards.
AGAGAGAGAGAGAACGAACGAACGAACTTTATTTTCAAAGGGTTGAGAATTGGGCACGCAGGCCCGTCTGACATTCTGCCCTTCCTTTCTCTCGTCTTTTATACTGATTTCATTTATTCTCACATACATTTTACCCATCAATTCAAGGAATTCAACGTTATAAAGGTAAAATAAAAACATACTCACATTCACAGTATCTAATTATAAACATGAAATAAAATATGTTAAAAAGTAAAAACTAAGTATTACCATGAAACAAAATATGTTGAAAAGCACTAACATCATCATTAAACCTACATTCGATATTATATCATTTGTTCGGAAAAATAATCACATTAGGGGGGCAGATAATCAGAACTCATAAAGTATTCGAAAAGTTTACGATTGTATGAATAGGGACTGAGGTTGTTATCTTTTAGATAATGTGGAAGATAGTTCCAAAGATGAGCAGCAGAGTAAGCTAAGCTTTTCTTGAATAAGTCAAGCCTCGGCTTGGGCACTTGTATTTTGTTAAGGCGTTGACTGCTTCTTTCATTCTATTTGAACATTGGCCACAGATATGTTGGAGCATTCTGTGACAGGATTTTGTGAACAAATTTAGCTTTGTTGAACAGGAAGCGCTTTCTTAGAGGCAGTATTTTGAGATCTTTATATAGATCTACACACTGTGTTTGGCAGTTGGCAGAAACTAGACGCACTGCACGCTTTTGTAGTGAATGGAGTCTTTTTGTGTTGGACATAGAACAACCATCCCAGATTGTGGAGCAATAGTCAAGGTTTGTTTGTATGTGAGATATATAGAACAATTTTCGTGCATCTTCATCTAGGAAATGTTTGATTTTAGCTAACTGGTAAACTTTCTGTGCCGTTTGCTTGGTCAGCGCATGAACATGTGAGTTCCAATTTAGAAGCTGGTCAACGACTATTCCTACAGTTTTATGTTCATCAACGTTTTCAATTGGTGAGGTACCAATATAGATCTGAAGGGTTGTTTTCTCGGAATTTTGTAATTTTTGTCTAGTTGATATTAACATGCACTTTGTTTTAATTATATTAATTAGCATGCGATTTCCGATGCTCCACTTAATCAAATTGTCTGTATCTTTTTGTAACGATAGTTCGAGTGTGTTGCAACTTGTATCACTCATGTAGACAGTACAGCCATCAGCAAATAGGTCACAGGATGCGTGCTCGACGTGTAGTGGAAGGTCATTAATGTATATGACAAAAAGTAGAGGCCCAAGAATAGAGCCCCGAGGAACGCCGGTATTTATTACGGTTGGATTTGAGCAAGAGTTATTGTAAGAAACTAGATGTTTTCTGTCTGATATGAAAGATTTAATTATCGTCACTAGTTGACGGTTTACTTTTGATGTTTCTAGTTTTCTAATTAAAATAGCGTGATCTATCATATCAAATGCTTTTTTAAAGTCTACAAAAACTGCCCCACATATGTTATCGTTATTAATATTTAAGTGCCAGTTGTCAATCATCTTAGTTAGAGCTGTGTGACATGAATGTTTAGGTCTAAACCCCGACTGACTATCAATTAGCAAGCCGTTGTTAACTAGGTGTTGTAGTGTTATTTTATGTATGTGTTTTTCTAGTGGTTTGTATAGCGATGATATTAAGGAGATTGGCCTATAGTTACCAAGGTTATTATTGTCGGAAGAGCCAGGTTTTAAGAGAGGATATACTTTAGCGACTTTAAAGTGCCACGGAAAGTAACTCCGTGCGATACATTGATTGTATATGTATGTAAGCGAATCACTAATAGCTGGAGCCGCATAACGCAGTATTCGATTACTGACTCCGTCAAGTCCTGATGAGTTATTATCTTTAAGTCCTAGAAGATAGTTATACACTTCATTAACTGTCATAAACGGAATGTTGGATGGGATTGTGTTGGTACATTTGTTCTCACAAAATACTGACAGCCTGCCTAAGTCACAAGGTGAATTTGGTATTGTAGATTTAAGACTGTTTATTTCTGCCTGAAGGTAATTGCTGAAGTCTGTGCAAGTAAATGAAGTATTAGGGGTTGACGAGACTGACAGATTTCGCTTGTTCGCTAAAGTGTTGATTGCTTTCCATATATCTTTACTGTTTGTTTTGTTCTGAACCAAATTTTTAAAGTAATTTCTTTTTTCTCTACGAATTATATATTACACGTTGTTCCTCTGTGCTCTATATATTTTAAAGTCCTTGTTTTTGTGAGCTTGATCTCTCTGCCTCATGGCGTCTAGCACTGCTTGTGTGATCCAAGGAGATTTTACCTGTCGTTTCACACGAACTTCTTTAGCTGGTGCGTGGTTATCAAACACACAAAGAAAGATACGTGTCCAATGGGCAATGGCGTCATCGGGATCAAAAAGCTGGTAAACACTGGCAAGAGGTGCAGTTCGCAAATCCTGTAAAAATTGTTCACGGTTGAAATTTTTAAAACGTCTAAATTTAATACTGATATGTTTGTTTCTTGGAGCTTTATATTTATTCTTTGGCCACGTGCAACATATACGATAGTGGTCACTCATCGCGACAGTAGGAACAGAGCATTCTATAATATTTTCTGCACAGGTGACGTAGATGTGGTCAATTGTTTTGGATGATGCATTTGTTACCCTGGTAGGCTGGTTGACTATTTGTTTTAGGTTGTAAGATAGTATAATGTTTTCCCACGTTTGGTTTGTGTTGTGCATGTCGATGTTGAAATCGCCTAGAAGAATAATTTCTTTGGCAGTGGTAAATACTTTATCCATCATAGTGGTGAAATCTTCATACCAGAAGGCTCCTGCACTGCGATTTCTATAAAGATACCCGACTAGAAATTGTCCCTGAGACGGTAGTTTTATTTCTAACCATATGCACTCATTCTCTGCTGTCTCTAAATCGCTTCTGTGGCGATAACTAATAGAAGTGGAAATATATACTACTATACCTGTTTCTAGCTTTCAAATACGAAACCCACGAAAATTTAAATTAATTAACGTCACCAAGTAAGGGAAAATACAAATGTTAGTACTTAACGCACAAACACTTGGTACAAGTATTGCTAAAAAATTACAATTAACTGAAATTGTCAGTAGTATATTAAAATAGTCACACAACAGTAGGCACGCACGTTTTCACACCATAACACTAACATTCTAAGAAAGTAATTAAGCAAAACTGAGAGAATTGAATTAAAAAAGTAAATAAAATAAAATCTTGCAAATTATGAAAAAACTGTCGAAGGCCTGTAGCCAATGAAATTAGAGTGTTTTGAGAAAGTAACAAAGTACTTATTACTTTATGCGTCACAGTAATCAACTAATTTTTCAGGGAAGAGACGGCTTTTGTCGCAGGGATTAAGTCAATTTTTAAAAAAATTTAAAAAATGAGTGGATTCATCATCGATAATGGATGTCTCTGTCAGGTATATAGTAGGGCCCGCGTTGCACAGACATCATTCGTGCTTGGCTGAGTGACGCAGGACTGAATTGCATCAGGTAGCCAAGTTCTGGGTTCCACTGAGCACGACCAGGAAGGCTACGGGAGGAAGCATGACGACTGTAGATTTCGTCTGCAGTGGTTCCAACACTTGTAGGAGATTTTTGGGTCTGGGACATTGTGTCACTGCTTGTTGAACTGTCATATAATGTGTTTGTGAGGGCTGTCTTATAGGTAGTGGAGGAAACATAACATTGTAACGTTCGGCTTCCTGGCTGTAGGTGGCGTTCTGTTGGTTGTTAGGTAATTTGTTGGTTACGGGAGCGCTTCTTTGACGGTATGAATATGCTATTTTCAGACTGTTCTTCCACACTGGAAATCTGTTAATGCCTACGAAAATAATCAGCTCTAATGAATCATTAGGTGTATCAAACATTGCACCAGACAGTCAGGGCCGGATTAAACCAAGAAGTATCTCTATGCTTTTTTAGTGTTTGGGTGTACCCCCCCCCCCCCCACCCACCCACCCCCCAAATCACCTAATAATGTTTATTTAATGTTTCAATCCCCTTACTATGGTGATGGTATATACTAGTATTATTAATAGACTGGTATGTTAGTTTGTTAGCATTGCTTGTGGTAAAGTGGGATGATATTAATATTTATAGGGGACTTAGTGTACTGACTGAGATCAGCTGTGAAGGTATCTGTATCTAATAAGTCTGGTGTATTACAGATGACCTTACTTGCTACCACATTTATACCTCAGTCAGAATTATTCTGGAATATTGTGATGACTACGTTGAATGTCTAGGGTTATGAAAATGATGAAGTGTAAGTCACAACAACAACAGACAGATAAACAATTTAATTTATTCCACAACACTTTACAACACTGTGACACTCACACAGATATAACACTCTATAAGACTTTCTTAAATGAGTCAAGTGTAAAGTTTCAAATATATATGTAATAATTACTTTCAACAATAGATATCCTGATTCAACTACACAGTGAACCAGGAATCACAATCAAATGTAATCACAATTTATAAATATGATCTTTGTATTGACATAATTTATTCGTATTATCCTATGTGTGTAAGTTGTGAAGTAGTACTATGAGGTAATACTGGTTTTGTTTTTCAAGCTAGATTGTTGTTTGTCATCATGACTTCAAGTGTTTGATTATCGTGGAAATAGTATTGAGAAAAGTTCACAGTTCCTGTCATTTGAAACAATTTATTGTCCCTCTGTGTTTAATATAATGTCAATTTTTGAGGGGGTGGGGGGCACATAATGTTGAGCTGCTCTGGCCACAGAAGCTTATCTTTCGTGATGGCGGCAGGAAAAGACTCCTCTGCTCGATTGCTTCACTGTGTTCTGGAGACACCTCACTGGTCGCTATCTGGACCAAGGAGTATGCTGTCAGCCTCTGGATTCAGCAAAACTCAGACCAGGTGCTGCTTCAATAACTTAGGACCACGGTCCCTGAAACAAGAAGGTTGTACCTCCTACTTCAGAACTAATTTATAATCTATTTCCACACTGAACACAATACATAACAAACACTGAGTTCAGAGCGGTAGGCCAACTGCTAGCTTCATCTGAAACAATTTACACCAGTATACTCCTCCCTAATGGTTACTACGCCTCTGCAATTCCAGCATTAGTTCTATCTAGTCAATAAGATAGGTGTCAGTGTACTGTTTGGCAATTCCATGCAGTTTTACTTTTCTCCGACACGTCCTGTTCAGGTTGGAGCACTATCTAGGCCTTGCCTCATGTTTGCTACTGAACCACGCACATATACAGACATAAATTATCAATTTACATTCAATTTTCATTAAAACGATATCAAATATGTCAAGCTTACCACAATTCATGGAAATAATACACGATACGTTGACTGGCGATGAATATGGCACAAATTCCGATCTGCCTCTGTCCCAGGCTTTTATTTAGAAAAAATATAAGCTGGTTCTCAACGCACTGTTTCTGAGTAAGTTTATTTTAAAATGTGGCACTGAACTGACGCTCCTAATTGACTATATTGGCGGGTCTAACCAATCGGGCCATGTTTACACAGCTTTTCAAAAAAAGTACCCCTACTACCGTTTCCCCTAACAACAAAAAATTAGTATTTGTAGTCCGACTAATCGTGTTTCGCCTTACATTTACTTCTATCCAATCAAATAGGATTTAACATGGTGGCCTATTTCCCGTAAAATGGTGGTTTCAAAACATGCCACTGTGCGATTATTATTTGGTGTTATCTATCCTAAGTCCATCTGTCTTTTCATTACGCAGTGTATAAAATGAAATTAATGCTAGTATTAATTTAGGTCATTAAGCAGCTTGCGTATCTCAAGGTTTTCTAAGAAATACAGTACACGTTTTATTGTTTTGTTGAAACGCGTGTATGCTGCTGTAGGCTTTACTAATAAACGTGAAAGCGTGAGAATATGCAGACGAAGCAGAAAAAGGGGGGTCACGAGTACAGTCATTGTGACAGCACTGTTCTTTACCATTCTTCTTTTCCTTTTATTGAATTTATGTGTTAGGCTTTACCTTTACTTTTTAATTTATATATGTGGATTTAGAATGTTTCACGACAAATTCTCCTCTCTTAAAACAGACGTTATATGTCAGTCTATAATTCTATATACACATAGAGAAATTTATTATTATTTCTGGGGCTTACGGTGATTCTCATCACACGGATGGCGGCTTAAAAAATCCGCTCCCAGATTTGTCTTACCAGATATATACTCTATGCTAAACTCAAATGGCTGCATCAGTAATGACCATCTGAGTAACCTAGAATTTTCATGCCTAGCCTGCGCTAGAAACGACAAGGGTTTGTGATCCGTCTGCAACTTAAATGCCTTCCCATACAGATAAATATTGAATTTCTTTATCGCCCATATTACTGCAAGACATTCTTTTTCGATAGTTGAGTAGTTGGTTTCAGCTTTATTCAACTTTCTGCTAGCATATGCCACTGGGCTTAATTCCCCATCCAATGCATCTGATTTCTGTAGCAGGGTCGCACCTAACCCGATATTACTGGCATCCGTCCTTACAATGAATTCTTCACTTAAGTCAGGTAGTTTCAAAATAGGTTTGCTTGTAAGCTTTTCCTTCAATTCCTGGTAAGCCAATTCACATTGTGCTGTCCAGGTAATTCGATCTGGATGTCCTTTACGTGTCAAATCAGTTAACGGTGCACATATGGAATTAAAGTTTTTGATATACTTTTGGTAGAAACCACATAATGAGACAAGGGATCTCACGTCTTTCTTGGTTTGTGGTCTCGGGGCTTTCTTTAGTTTCTCTAAATTCTTGGGGTCAGGGGTCATGTTTCCCTGATGGACTGTGTGTCCCAAGAATTCTAATTCTTTACATCCAACGCAACATTTGGTTGGTCGGGCTGTTAAATTCGCTTCTCTAAGTCGATTAAACAGCATGTTCAGAGAGTCAATGTGTTCCTCAAATGTTTCTGTTGCTATAAGGATATCATCCATGAAATTTGTGATGCATGGATTATTCAGAGGGTCCAATAGTTTTCTCATCATTCTAGAGAAGACACTAGGCGCATTCTTCAATCCAAATGGCAATCTGTTAAACTCATAGTGTCCCTCTGAGGTACTAAAAGCTAGGTATGGTCTAACCTCAGGCTTTACTGGAATCTGATAGTATCCTTTACTCAGATCCACTTTTGAGAAATATTTAGCTTTATTTAGCCTGGCAAACAACTGATTTGTATCCGGCAATGGATCCACCTGTCCTTCTGTAATAGCATTCAGTCTCCTGTAATCTATACAGAGTCTATGTTCTCCAGAGGGTTTCCTTAAGAGCACCACACTGGAACTATACGAAGATTTCTAGAACTGTATATGGACCTTGCCATCCAATTTGTAACTTATTCTGACTACCGGTAGAAGAAGCAGTACCTTCTCTCCCACAGCCAAATCGCTGTCTTTAGCCTTCCTGTTGAAATAGGCAGCATGTTTCTTCCTGGTTTGTCTCAAATTTTCATTGGCAAGTTTCCAGCCAGTTTTTAAACGAGTGGTCAGCTCATTCACATATTGGTATGAGGATGTAATATTTTCCTCTGCCTTTTCATCAGTCCACGTTCTTAACAGCGCTTCATATGCACCTTTAATTTTGTGGACCTATTTGTCCATGCACTGGTATGGTCTCTTCCACTCGAAGCGCTATAGTGATGATTTTTCTTCCCGGAATTATCATGCACAAAACGACCGCTACCAATTCTTCTCTTGGGGCTTTCTCCCCACTTAGAATTCTTGATGAGAGATTTCCTCTCTACATCCTCTTCCTCCAGTTTGTTTAAGTCCGATTGAGGGATTTTCGGCTTATCCTGGGGTAAGACATCTTTTTGCACTCGCTGCATAGTGGCCATTGTAAAACAGTTAATTGAAGCTTGTCCGTGAAAAGGGGCTTCCCATTCCATTTGGTTCACTTTATCAAATTTATTTTTCTTTGTATTGTCAGGCCTAAGTTTGCCCCGTGGCGTGTCCAGGTCCTGATCAATGTTCCCACTTGTGGGTGTTCCCTCATGTGCTATGCTACACCTTTCTACAAAATTCTCAATGTCCCACCTTGCCTTGGGCCAATAATAATTGTGAGCCACCTTTTGGATGATGGTACCTATTTTCTCATGGTCCCCATCTTTTTTCACATGTAAGCTCCTTATTAATTCTGCCCTATATGTTTTTGGAAGAACCAACTGTTCGTGACCATTGGATCTAGTTCCGGCCTTCCTGTAAATCAACTTGTTTTTCATGTAAAAATCTCCCTTGCCTGGAGTTGTATGACAAGTTGACAATTTCCTGAAACAAGGCTTGAGGGTCTTATCCCCAGCCTGTGCCTTCCTCATCTCTTCTGGAGTGGTATCTATCAGAATATCCTCCTCCTTTCTTGAGGTCGACCTGACCTGAAGGGTGGCCATAACTATAGCGTTCCTTCTGCAACGGTCAGTGTCATGATTGTTCATCTTACAATTTTTACACCATCTCTTTCCTTGGTTGAAAGATTTTCTTTCATCATATTTCCTTTCATCGAATTGTGGGGTTTTATTTTTATTGTCATACCGTGGCCTATCAAACTGGTGCTTACCTTTGTTTTGATCTCTAGGATCAAATTTATTAAAGTTCTGTGGTGCCCTAAAATTATCTACCTGTTTCTTTTTATTACCGGATACCTCTACCTGAGCTGCTTGATACCTTTCAGCAAAATTTAGCAACTCACCCAGCCTCTCTGCACCTTGTTCCATGAGAAACTTTCTCAGGTCTGGAGCCATGGACTCTCTTAGTTGTTCTATAAGGATCATTTCCTTAAGATCTTGGGTTTTCCCCAGAGAAGTCCATTTCTCCAAGTATGTCTCTAACCGTGCAGAGAACTGGTGATAGGTTTCACCTGACAGTAGTTTAGCATTCCTAAATTTTTTCCTATAAAATTCTGCTTTCTTTTCATATCTTAAAAAAAGAGCCTGCTTTAGCATGTCATAATTTTCTTGATCACCTCTGCTCATTTTGGCAAAAACTTCATAAGCTGCCCCACGAAGCCCTTGAGATAACTTTAAGCTCCACCTTTCTCTCTCTAACCCATACGTGGTAGCTAATAGTTCATATCTATTTAGATAGCTCTCAATAGCATCGTCTTTCTCAACAAAATGATCTAAATGAAAATTCATAGCCGAGGTTGAGGCTCCCTGACTAGCAATAGCATCGGAGGCAAAGGGACTGGCACCATTTTCATGAGCATGGCCTTGAAACTCAAACTCCCTTAGTCGTAACTCATGTTCCCTTTGTAATCTCTTCTCCTTTTCTGCTTCCCTCTCTGCAGTCAATCTTCTTTCTTCTGCTTCCAATTTCTTAGCCTCAGCCTCAATCTGCAACCTCTTATCCTCAGCCTCTAACTTTCTTTCGGCCTTTTTTTCTAATCTTCTTTCTTCCCGTTCAATATATTTGTCACATTCCGTAGTGACATAGGCAATCATAACTTGCCCGTCCATTCCTAACTCTTTAGCAGTCTGCACAGCAGCAGATCGAAATTTGGCCAGGTCCGCCATTTTCTAACAGGTAAATGTAAACAATATCTAACTAAACAATTCACTCTCTAACTAAATATCTAAGGACAACCACAGGCACTGAGAGCTCAACCTTATTTATTTTCACCCAAGGATACCTTTTAACTTTTTATTATTCCCAATATATATAATAGGAGAAAGTTCAATATCCCGGGAGCGAGACCCCAATATATGTGGTAAAGTGGGATGATATTAATATTTATAGGGGACTTAGTGTTCGGACTGAGATCAGCTGTGAAGGTATCTGTATCTAATAAGTGTGGTGTATTACAGATGACCTTACTTGCTACCACATTTATACCTCAGTCAGAATTATTCTGGAATATTGTGATGACTACGTTGAATGTCTAGGGTTATGAAAATGATGAAGTGTAAGTCACAACAACAACAGACAGATAAACAATTTAATTTATTCCACAACACTTTACAACACTGTGACACTCACACACATATAACACTCTATAAGACTTTCTTAAATGAGTCAAGTGTAAAGTTTCAAATATATATGTAATAATTACTTTCAACAATAGATATCCTGATTCAACTACACAGTGAACCAGGAATCACAATCAAATGTAATCACAATTTATAAATATGATCTTTGTATTGACATAATTTATTAGTATAATCCTATGTGTGTAAGTTGTGAAGTAGTACTATGAGGTAATACTGGTTTTGTTTTTCAAGCTAGATTGTTGTTTGTCATCATGACTTCAAGTGTTTGATTATCGTGGAAATAGTATTGAGAAAAGTTCACAGTTCCTGTCATTTGAAACAATTTATTGTCCCTCTGTGTTTAATATAATGTCAATTTTTGAGGGGGGGGGGGGGCACATAATGTTGAGCTGCTCTGGCCACAGAAGCTTATCTTTCGTGATGGCGGCAGGAAAAGACTCCTCTGCTCGATTGCTTCACTGTGTTCTGGAGACACCTCACTGGTCGCTATCTGGACCAAGGAGTATGCTGTCAGCCTCTGGATTCAGCAAAACTCAGACCAGGTGCTGCTTCAATAACTTAGGACCACGGTCCCTGAAACAAGAAGGTTGTACCTCCTACTTCAGAACTAATTTATAATCTATTTCCACACTGAACACAATACATAACAAACACTGAGTTCAGAGCGGTAGGCCAACTGCTAGCTTCATCTGAAACAATTTACACCAGTATACTCCTCCCTAATGGTTACTACGCCTCTGCAATTCCAGCATTAGTTCTATCTAGTCAATAAGATAGGTGTCAGTGTACTGTTTGGCAATTCCATGCAGTTTTACTTTTCTCCGACACGTCCTGTTCAGGTTGGAGCACTATCTAGGCCTTGCCTCATGTTTGCTACTGAACCACGCACATATACAGACATAAATTATCAATTTACATTCAATTTTCATTAAAAAGATATCAAATATGTCAAGCTTACCACAATTCATGGAAATAATACACGATACGTTGACTGGCGATGAATATGGCACAAATTCCGATCTGCCTCTGTCCCAGGCTTTTATTTAGAAAAAATATAAGCTGGTTCTCAACGCACTGTTTCTGAGTAAGTTTATTTTAAAATGTGGCACTGAACTGACGCTCCTAATTGACTATATTGGCGGGTCTAACCAATCGGGCCATGTTTACACAGCTTTTCAAAAAAAAGTACCCCTACTACCGTTTCCCCTAACAACAAAAAATTAGTATTTGTAGTCCGACTAATCGTGTTTCGCCTTACATTTACTTCTATCCAATCAAATAGGATTTAACATGGTGGCCTATTTCCCGTAAAATGGTGGTTTCAAAACATGCCACTGTGCGATTATTATTTGGTGTTATCTGACACCCTCACTATTTTCTTTTGGCTATAATTTGTTAATTCCTAGACTATTGGCGTAACACTTAACATATTCTTTGTCAGCAAGTCCTAAGGAACCCAAATATATAAGTTTTAAGGGAGCTAAGTGGCGGCGTTCAAAATATGTATTTTCTTCTAGGATAGTCGTGCTGTTACCACCTCCTCACTTCCAAACTTTATGGTGTCTGCTGTACTGTCAGACTAATGTCAGGAGTTTAGACGTAAAACAGTATTGGGTCATGTTTCCTAATAAGCATTAACCAGGTTTTTTAAAACCAACGGGCTGATCACCCGTTTGCCAGTCACTTCGATTACGGAAACAACAGCAAATGGATTGATTTGCCGTTGCCCTAAAGACGCCAATAGGCGTGATGGGAAACAATGGCAAAGAAAACCTATCTGCTGTTGCCCTAAGACGCCACTAGGCGTAATGGCCACTGACTGCTTTGACGGTCGGTGGCTCAGGACGGAAGAAGAAGAAGAAGAAGAAGAGGTTTTTTAAAACCTTACCGTGTATTGGTAGTGTTTTTTTATCACAGTCTATTTGAAAAAAAGTTAGTGCTTCATGCCTTTCGCGTTGGGGGTGGCATTAATATTAATCGCGAGACGCGTGTTAGTGTTGCATACGTCCTCCGTTCAGCCCTCTCTCTTTCTATCCTAAGTCCATCTGTCTTTTCATTACGCAGTGTATAAAATGAAATTAATGCTAGTATTAATTTAGGTCATTAAGCAGCTTGCGTATCTCAAGGTTTTCTAAGAAATACAGTACACGTTTTATTGTTTTGTTGAAACGCGTGTATGCTGCTGTAGGCTTTACTAATAAACGTGAACGTGAGAATATGCAGACGAAGCAGAAAAAGGGGGGTCACGAGTACAGTCATTGTGACAGCACTGTTCTTTACCATTCTTCTTTTCCTTTTATTGAATTTATGTGTTAGGCTTTACCTTTACTTGTTAATTTATATATGTGGATTTAGAATGTTTCACGACATTGCTTACCTCTTTTATTAGTAATTATTTATTTTATTAACGTTTATTATTATAGCAAATAGTTCATAGGCCATTTTGATTTTGCCATTATGACTTTTAAGCTATTTCTCGTTTTACTTTCTTTGTTAGAACGTTATGAATGCGATTGCGAGTACAGACATTTTCTTTTTGAACATAAATTTATGCATTTTTGCATGTAATATTTATTTACTGCAATCCTTTCTATTATCACTTAAAACCTAATTAACATGCAGAGTATGACAAAATCCCACAGAGGGCTGTTACGTTTAACAGCGGCTTTGTAGGGAAGTTCAAAGAAAGAAACGAGCATTGAATGACATGAGAACTATTGAACTCTAAAAGAAAGTTGAGTGTAAAATTTAAAGTCATTGCCAATACATTTCAAATTATGAGAAGGACTATTCGTGATCAGAAGCAACTGAAACTTTCCTACATTATGTAAAAATAAACGTACTTTAAAATGAAAATGGTTAACTCCTAAAACAGTTATCCCATAATGAATTATACATAATGATATGTACAACTTGTTTTTTTTTTAATTGTCTGCACTTAGTACTGTATAAATTGCAAGCATGTTTAAAAATCACTGACCAATTCAATTAAGTGCTAGTCATAGCGCTTTCATTTCTTCACATGTTCATATATAACACAGTATGTTATCTTTATAAATAAATTATTTAATGTAAAACCAGTAACGGTAGTCATGTCTCAAATTAGCTCGTAAAAATGTGGTTCTTGAACACGTATACTAAGATTTAACTTCAGCCACTCATGACATTTCATCTCAGTATGATGCCTATTAATGAATAAAAATGAAGCTTATGTCAAGTCTGTTCCTTAACGGAGACAGTCTGTTTGTATAGACATCGTGATATAACAACGAAGACCTTTCGTACATATTTTTTTTTAGTTTAACAATTATGATTATTAAAAAATTTAGATGATACAATTATATGCAATTATATTTATTGATATATTTATTGAGCTTCCGATTGGCAGAGTGGTTAGAGCGCTGGGCTTTTGCGGCAACGGTGCCGGGTTCAATTCACGGTATCGACACGCTCCAGTTTACCCAGCTGTAATTGGGTACCTGACTTTGCTCATGAGTTCGATAAGGGAAAGGCAGCGAGGAAGAGAACTTCTCGATGCTGGTCCTAGTATAGTGAAGTCTCTAACACTTTACTCCACTACGGCAGTATTTGCTATGGGACCACCTTTACTTATATTTATTATTCACTGCCAAAATTATGATCCCACTACACGCACCATACCCATACCTGTTCGGAATGAACACTGAAATATTAATTTCCCACCATATATTTTTAGACGAAATTATACAAATGTCATAAAATTTGTTTACACACTATAAATGAATACCATATACAGCAAACATAAAAATATCTTTACTCTTTGTCTCTCCAGTATTTTGCCCTATAAAGAAAGGAACGATGGAAATATCTGCCTAATGGATTATAATAACTACAACGCAGTGCGATATACTTTTTTTTTCAGGCAAGAATTATTGTACAGTACTTCGTGCCTGAGTTAAAAGCCTGTTACCTTGGTAGTAATCACTTGTCCAGTGCTCCCTACGTGACGGTAGCATGAACTGTACAGTGCGCGTTGCGGGTTCAGTGCTTCCTGCCTCCTACACCGGACCTGGGTTGGTGATGCTATGTATGGACTTACTGCGTGATATCGGTTTTTTTTTCCCCAGGTGGTGTGTAAATAAGGCTGTAGCGAATCACATATCCCGTACTTGGAGACAGAAATACTTAAGCCGAGCCACTGAGTGCTCCAACAACAGCTAAAGTGACAAGCTGTGTTATATCTTTTGCTTAGACTGTTATTTTTGTCATTATTTCGTGTTTCGATTTTGAAAATATAAGTAAAAATTACATCAAACAGTATTTTAGTTGCACATTATGCACTCTTACAATGCACATCACCTTTAGTTTCCTTCGAGCGTTGGCTAGGCACACTTCTTTCAACCTAGACTTAAGTCCGTTGGTTATATCAGAGCACAATTTGACATTCAAAACAAAAAAGTGAACTCCTTCAATGTAGCATAGTGTTGCTGAAAACTAAGTCTTGAAAAGGCCTGCTTGCATTTATCAGCTAGCATGAAGTAGCCCCGAAAAGGACTGCTAGCCCGTCCAGCGTTGACAGATACTAAGTCATGGAAAAGAAGAACATTATCTATCTGCTAGCACGATAAAGCTCTGAAAAGGGTTTGTCCTGAAAAGAACCGCCAGCAACGCCAACGCTACCCTGTTCCTTCTCAACGTTCAGCGAACGCTGCTTATGGGGTATTTTTTATTTGGACATGCGCCCCAATATAACCGATGGACCCTGAGTCTAGGTTGAAAGGTGCGTGTCTGGGCAAAATGAGGCAATTTTTTTTAAAAATGAAGCACGGGACAATAGTAGAAGACTTCACATTTCGGGGTATGCATACAAACTATATACATTACAGTACATAGTGGTTAGCGCAGTTGCTTGCCGAGACTATCTTGACCTGTGCTATCCGTTAACTATATCTCTGTGTCTTCATTATAACTTCCATGTCTATGTCTCATTCCCTTCTCAGTGTGTTTTTCGGAGTGGTGATACAAAGGTAAAGGTAGTCCCATTACAGATACTGCCGAGGGGAGTTACGTGTTCGAGACTTCTCTATGCCAGATATGGTGACCAGCTCGCTTTCTCGCTGTCTTTGCCTTCTCTAATTCAAGAGCAGAGTCAGGTACCAATTTACAGCTAGATAGACTGGAGCGTGACGTCACTGTGTTTCGAACCCGAAAACCTTTGCCGCGAGAAGCCATCGCTTTAACTCTCTGCTAAACGCACATTCAGGAGTGGGGATAGGAGCTGTATAACACTATTTATCACAATGGTGATAGGAGTGGTTGATGGGGGTGGAAATAGATAGAAACATAGTCAGTCTCAAGCTAAAGCAAATAGAATTACCGGACAGTATAGTTACAGAACAGTCCTCTGACCTATGAGGTTTGAACACGATATTCTCACCACCTCAAGCTGCATCATTTTGTATCACGCAATCCACGTTCACGGTGACGTTTGAAAATTCGAAATTTCGTGCTGTAACCAAGAACTACTTACTCGGAGTAACCAAGAACTACTTACTCGGAGTAACAAAGAACTACTTACTCGGAGTAACCAAGAACTACTTACTCGGAGTAACCAAGAGGACATGCACATCATCATAGCTGGCAGACGCTGAAGTTGGGTTGACCACGTCCTCAGAAGAGACTCCAATGCCATCACAAGAACAACTTTGCTGTGGAGCCCGGGGGGGGGGGGGGAGAGAGAAGGAGAGGCCGATCAAAAGCGGCTTGGCAGAAGGCTGTGGAGGCCGAGATGCAAGGAATGATCCAGAGCTTGGGCACTGTATGAAGGATGGCCTCCGACCAAACAAAGTGAAAGCAGTTTGTTGCTGCCCTACAAGACGCAACCAGGCGTGATGGCCACTGACTGTTTTGACAGTTTGCGGCTAAGGATCAAAGAAGAAGAAGGAGTTTGCAGAGATAAATGAAGTAAAATAAAAGCACCCCCCACCCCCAAACACTGACGAGTTTTGTACCACTATGATTCCAGAGCAGAAATAGTCAAAGCTATATTCAACAATATGAGATAAGCATAACATACAAACACATTAGTAACAATGTAAAAAGCAGCTATCACATGTTACATACTCTTTTTTTTACGGTAAGGCGCAGAAACATAGACAATGAACAAACAGTTAGAGGAAAGAGTGGAGGCCCTTGAAATGTGGGTATATAGGAGAATGGGGTGAGGGTGCATCTTATGGAAGGTGAGGAAATCAAACAACAACGTTCTAGAAAAGCTGAGAATCAAAAATAAAGTTAGTGAATGAGATTAAAGCCAGGCAGAGAAAATATTTCAACATACTCGTATAAAGAGAAATAAACCTTGTTGAGAATCGTAACAGAAGAAAGGGTTGAAGGCAAAGTCAAGGAAGAGGGGATATGAAGACAACGCCACAGGTAAGAAGATAACTTACAAGAGATGAACAAACAAGAGCTTGTCAGAGTGCACCCGCCTGTAATGGGTACCTGACACTGCTTTTGAGTTAGGGAAGGCAAAAGCAGTGAAGAAGGGAACTGGGAATTTCACCTCATAAAGTTGGACCTAGTATAGTGAAATCTCTAACCATTCACTCCTATATGGTAGAACGTGCTCTGGGACTATACCTACCTTAAACAAGAATAACAATGAGGGAAATTTAAGGCTGATTCGAGCAGCCATTCCAGTCAATGTATCTTCACGCAGTGGCGTCACTAAGGGGTGTGGGGACCGCACCAGGTGACATCATCAGAGGGGGTGACACTAAATTGACTGTCTATCAGTGGCGTATTCTCTATGCGTGCTGTGCGTGCTGCGCACACCTATGCCCGAAGGAAAATAAAAATTTAATTTATTATTCTATAAAACATTTCTCTTCTAATGTTCTGCTTTCGGACCGCACGCACCAGGATAACGGATTTTCCCGCATAGAATCTACGAGTATAATCTAGTTTCAGTTTCCCCAAACGCTTTTTATAGTGCAGTTTTTAATTGGTTGGTAGCAATCGCCCGAAGTTTCTCGGGTAATTCCGTCACAATGCGTGCGGCACCTTTCGGATTCACCTCTGAGCACTGGTTTGATTGGATCGGAGTCATGGCCAGATACGTAAATACAATGCGAACATGCGTGCGGTGGTCTTGCAGCTCTCGAGTTGTAAAAATCGGTTATGTCCGTCCAGTGTTTTTTGTGATTAATTTTTGTTAGTTGCCGGGAATGCAGATTATTACAGTGACAGTGAGTTTCAAGTTGTAAGTTAATTAGTATTTCGGAGATAATTGACATATACCCTTAATAACTATCGTTGCATAATTGAATATAGTTGGTTTTTAAATTAAGAGGGGAAGAAGTTAAATAGTAGGCGTACATATTCATTTTAAGTAGCAGCACGCCTAGCTCGCATTACCAGGATACGCCACTGCTGTCTATACAATTTTTGTGCAGTGTTTCAGCAGAAATTTATTATTTTTTATAAAAAAATATCTCTGTATTTAGTTATAACCACAAAAACATTTTTCGTAAGCCCAGCTTACATGTACTGTATCAATATACCTACGTTTTTACTTCGAATTCTATTGTTTTCTTATCGAATTTTCACTTTAACCACATGAAACTATGTAAATGTAAATACATTTAGGCTGTGCGTATGATATTGTAATTTAAAGGTGTAATTTTAATTTTGCTAGTTGTTTATGTCACTACTGTTGCCATTACATTCAGTGATATACGAGAATTACGAGTAACCTTAGTACACAAAACATTACTAGAATTCTGTATGGTCTGGTACGGGAGGAGGTCCATGGGGGTGACACCATGAGTTACCGCACTGAGTGACACCAACCCTAGTGACGCCACTGTCTCCAAGGCTTGTAATCGAGAACAAATAGCCTTTGCTTTCCCTTCCAGATAACGCGAGTACTAATACGTTTTCTGGCTTCAGTGCCTTAGTATATTGAACACTGAGTTGAAACTGTTGTGTTTGTCAACAACGGAGTCGTAGTTCATTTCCTGTCATCCCCTTCTGACTGACAAGCTTTGTTCAACGGCAGCAGCAAGGGAGTTAACCGTGAAAATGACATATAGCGAACAGAGTTACCTGAATCTTTGTAAAACATTCCATTAACTAGCTGTGTTTGACAAATGTCACTAAATTTTGGTGCCACGTAACAGTAAGTTAGCAGTACTTTCATGGATCATGAAAATCTATTTATGCCCTTTGTATTGTTCAACTTTGTGCTGAAGTCCGCTGAAGGTGATTAGGTTTATTTTTGTGAGAATCGCCAATAGCTACATGTACTGTATGAGCACTGTTTTTGGCAAAGAAAATTACTTCTCCGGAATGCACTGTCAAAGTAAATGGAACAGTTTTAAAACAAGTCAATAGAATCAAATTGCATGTTAATAACATTGAATGGAAGATGCATCTCAGACGTGAAGAGTAGAAAAGCTCAAACAAAAGCAGTGCTCCATGAAATGAAAAGTATTTTATGGACACATCTGTGGCACTGGAAGTAAGAAAGAGAGATCGTAAGTGTTCCATAGAGTTAATCCTAACATACAGAAGTGAATCAAGGACAGTTAGTAAACAAGTAGAACAATCCCTGGAAGCCCCAGAGATGTGGTTTAAGGGAAGGATGTTATAAATACTATGGACAGCTAAACAAAACAGAGAGTAAAGAGGTTGTCCTGAAAGAATCCAGCGTGCCAATGCCGCATATGTAAAACCTGTCCTTTTGTACTCCAAACTCAGTCCTTAGTAATGTTTTTTATACTAATTTTACTCGTAAATCGTAACCACGCAAATTATAACCACAAATTGTGGTTATAACTAAATACAGGGATATTTTTATAAAAAATAATACATTTCTGGTGAAACACAGCACACACATTTTATAGACAGTCATTTTGGTGTCACCCCGTCTGATGGTGTCACCCGGTGCGGTCCGCACCCCCCTAGTGACGCCACTGAACTACAGATCTATTAGGCATGTCGCACAAGGTGACTAATATGAGGTTTTGTATGAGGCTGGCAACATCGTCATGTAAAACGAATTGCTGTCTTCACCATCTGGTGCAAGAGCACATCACTGCTTCATGCAGGTTTCCTGCAAGGAGAACAGCTGCTGTGATTGCTCCATGTTCCGTAAGAAGCGAACAGGAAAATGATGTTGATGACGATGATGATGATGATATTATCGTATCGTATATGTAGAATCGTATCCGTGTAATTCTCGTGGGTGTCTGATGGGACAGAGAAAGAAAAGGACTTCTGCTCCCTCAGGCATGTCTTAACTGGCCACTAATGTGAGATTGTGCATGGGCCCGGCAACTTCATCGTTTAACACGAACAGAAAGTATAAGAGGAATACAATTATTTATTTTAAGTCGTGGGAAAATTATTCCGCATTTTTTCCTGCTGATGCCATTCTGAATTCGCGCATTTGGAGAACGCCGTCACACAGTGCTTCAACCGGGTGAGGCAGATACAAAAAAAAAAAAAAATGTAAATATAAAACAGAATTACAGCATTTTATTAGCACACGCGCAATTGAAAATTGCACAAACTGCTACTAGTTTCACTTTATCTGCTCGTCCGTTGTAAGAGACAGCTCAAAAACTAGTGACGCGTTATTTGATACATTTCGTATTTAAGCCTTGCCAAAAGCTACATTCGAATTTGGTCTAAATCGAATAGGAATTATGGGAACTTTATTTAACTACCTTACGGCTTCTCTTAGGAGGCTATATGTTTTTCAAAGTTCAACTACAAGCACAATATAGTCTTAGTGTCTCTCTCTCTCTCTCTCTCTCTCTCTCTCTCTCTTTCTCTCTCTCTCTCTCTCTCTCTCTCTCTCTCTCTCTCTCTCTCTCTCTCTCTCTCTCTCTCTCTCTCTCTCTCTCTTTCTCTCTCTCTCTCTCTCTCCTTATATATATATATATATATATATATATATATATATATATATATATATATATATATATATATATATATATATATATATATATATATATATATATCAATAACTCCTATTCAAACCCAGGCGTAATAAATACCGGCGTTCCTCTGGGTACTTGGTCCTCTACCTTTTGTCATTTACATCAATGACCTTCCACAACACATCAAGCACTCCTCCTGTGACCTGTTTGCAGACGACTGTACTGTTTACAAGAGTGATAAAAGTTGTAACACACTCGAACTATCGTTACAAAAAGATACAGATAATCTGATTAAATGGAGCAACGGAAATTGCATGCTAATAAATATCATTAAAACCAAAATGCATGTTAATATCAACTAGAAAAAAATTACAAAATTCAGAGAAAACAACGCTTCAGATCTACATTGGTACCTCACTAATTGAAAACGTTAATGAACATAAAACTCTAGGTATAGTCGTTGACCAGCATCTAAATTGGAACTCACATGTACATGCATTGACCAAGCAAACGGCACAGAAAGTTTACCAGTTAGCTAAAATCAAACATTTCTTAGACGAAGACGCACGAAAATTGTTCTATACTGTTCAAAAAAAGAAACGCAACATTATTGCAGTGGTAATGGACACCAAATTTCAAACTTGTACCAAAATTTTATTTTACGGAATTAATGTTTCAATCTTGGCATGAAGAAACTTTCAGACTTTAACAATGAAATGATGTTCATTAAATTTGGTTTGGACTTTTATTCTTTGCGACTGAGGCCTCCGTTTCAGTAAGGTATGGCCTCCTCTGGCCTCTATCAGAGAACGACATCTCCTTGACATGGATCCGATTAGCCGTTGGATCTGTTGTTGTGGGATGGCTGCCCACTCTTCCCGCAGTGCAAGAGACAACTGTCGGAGATTGGCTGGAGCCACGTCTCGCTGGCGGAGTCGTCTGTCGAGTTCATCCCATAAGTGTTCTATGGGGTTCATGTCTGATGACATGGCTGGCCACGGAATGGTCTGGACGTTGTTGTCAGCGAGGAACTGGGTGATGAGTTGTGCCACATGAGGTCGAGCGTTATCCTGCTGAAAAATCGACCCTCGTGCAGCCAGAAGTGGAAGGATGTGAGGACGAAGAATTTCAGCGACGTATCGTTGGGCATTCAGGCGTCCTTCAATTTGCACCAGGTCACTTCTTCCCATGAAGTTGATCGCCCCCCACATCAGTACACCTCCACCACCATGTGGAGGAGCCTCATCAATGCTGTTCTAGGCGTAGCGCTCATGGACTCTGCGGTAAACTCTTCTCCGTCTATCGTGTCGCTGGAACACAAAAAATGATTCATCACTAAACCAAACCCGTCTCCAGTCATTCCCAACGGTCCATTGACTATGCTGGTTCGCCCACTGCAGTCGGTTCTGGCGATGCGGTCCGTAAGAACAGGACTTCTGTAGGGTCTTCTAGCCCAAAGACCAGAGTCGTGCAGCCGGTTCCTGACTGTTTGATCTGAAATTCGACGAGCTGCTGACATTGACTGGACTATGGAGGACGCAGATACAAGTCGATTCCTGAGGTGACGCAGCCGTATGAAGCGGTCTTCAGCAGGAGTTGTGACTCTGGGTCTTCCACTGCGCTGCCGATCTGCCACTGAGCTAGTTTCTTGAAATCGCCTCCAAAGACGACTAATGGTGCTTCTAACCACATTAAATTGTCTGGCCACTACACTTTGTGACTGTCCAGTCTGTAAACGTCCAATGATGATGAGTCGTTGTTCTGTAGTTAGATGAGCCATACTTGCGCATTGAATTTTCAACTGAATTTATTCGAGGAGCGTCAATCTTTTACAGGCATTCAATAATATGGTCAGAGAGTTTTGTGTTCAGTAAGTTTCACGGGATTCTCATGAACCTGTCACGAGTTATTGTCAAAAATGTTGTTTTGACCTTGACCCCTTTCATGACCTCACGAATCATGAGGTGAGTACAATTCAGGTAACCACGAGAAGTTAATGACCAGGTGGACACAGTCGACAGGTTGACTGATGTCCAATCAGCGAATATCTTTTATAAAAGTCTCATCTCATCTCATAATCGGAACCTCTTCTACCCCGTGAAACGAGGTGTAGAGGGGACCCAAGTGCACAAGGCCCATGGGCAGGACATGTAATCGAAGTGACTTGGCAAACAGGTGATTAGCCCATTGTGCCCGAACTTGCCCTCATGTGTACTCATATTCGCCACAAAACCACCGAACCATCGAGACGTCATTCCAGCCAAAATGGACAGAGCCTCATATACCCGAAGGTTTCGAGGGATGTCCTTCCTCATCTGCACAAAGGCATTTATAGAGGAACACTCAGGACCCGTAGGTCTGAGGAAAGTAGCAAAATCTGAGACGGACACAGCAGTCTTTGTTACTGGGAGGTCTCCACTCAGAGTGGTGTACCACACACAGTCAGTAAAGACAAAGGTCGCCTGCGGCGGTTTTTATAAAAGTAACACCAAATAAGTTGCGTTTCTTTTTTTGAACAGTATACATATCTCACATACAAGCAAACCTTGACTATTGCTCCACAATCTGGGATGGCTGCTCAATGTCCAACTCAAAGAGACTCCGTTTACTACAAAAGCGTGCAGTGCGTCTAGTCTCTGACAACTGCCTAACTCATTGTGTAGATCTATATAAATATCGTAGACTTTTCGAATACTTTATGAGTTCTGATTACACGCCCCCCTAATCGAATTGTCCTTTCTTATAATATCAACTGTAGGTTCTAATGACGATATTTGTACTTTTCAACATATTTTATGTCATGCTTATAAGTAGTTAATGTTAAAATGAGTGTGCTATTTTATTTTACTTTACACCGTTGAATTCCTTGAAATTGATATGTAAAATACGTGTGAGAATAAATGAATTCAGTATGAAAGGTGAGATAAAGGAGGGGCAGAATGTCAGACGGGCCTGCGTGCCCACTTCTCAACCCTTTGAAAATAAAGTCAGTTCGTTCGTTCGTTCGTTCTCTCTCTCTCTCTGTGTCTCTCTCTCTCTCTCTGTGTTTTTTTTTCTTCCTTACTTGCAAGATTTTTTAATTTGTATTTTATTTATTTATTTATTTATTTTTTAAATTCGAATTCTCTCAGTGTTGCTTAAATTACTTTGTTAGAATTTTAGTGTTGTGGTGTGAAAATGTGCGTGCCTACTTTTGTGTGACTATTTTAATATACTACCGACAATTTCAGTTAATTGTAATTTTTAGCAATACTTGTACCAAGTGTTCGTACGTTAAGTACTAACATTTGTATTTTCACTTACCTGGTGACGTTAATTAGTTTAAATTTTCGTGGGTTTCGTTTTTAAAACTGCTTTTGTTATTTTCATTTTTAAACCACTCGCCAAAATAAAATGCATACCTATCAGACACAATGGCTAATTAAGGATGGTCTACGGCTGGGCCACCTGAACATTTACCATTTATTAGTGAACTTCCTGAGCTTACACAAATTCTGAATAAAAATGTCCATGTTTTTGGACTTACCGAAAGTCGTTTAAACGACAAAATATCAGATGATGAAATTACCCTAAACGGCTTTAAAACTGTTCGGCGAGACTCAAGTAGAAAGCTAGAAACAGGTATAGTAGTTTATATTTCCATTTCTATTAGTTATCGCCGCAGAAGCGATTTAGAGACAGCAGAGACCGAGTGCTTATGGTTAGAAATAAAACTACCGACTCAGGGACAATTTCTAGTCGGGTATCTGTTAACTCGTGATTTGAGTATATGTTTGGGGTGGTATTAAGTTGGCTGACACGCCCAACAATGAAGTGTCATGGAACAGCAACGACGGGTAAGTCAAGCAGGCTGGACTCGTAAGTAAAATTATCGACATCATTTGATTCAGGACGCGACTTGGACATTCCACATCACAGGCAAGTAGTAACAGTACATGGAATCATAGTTTCATTGCAGAAAATACATCATTATTGATATGGTCTTTGATTGACGATGCCATTTATAATAATGACAAGGTCAAACGTCCTGACCAGTTCGGATAAACTTCATTGAATTGCAGCTTTTTAAATATATATATATTCGCTCCTAATATTCAGAGGGACGCACTATCCATTGATCGTGACAGAAACAATGGAAGTCCTGCCTTGACCAAATAGGGCTCTGGGTCTTTGAGGCGATAGACCTTGAAACGTGCCGTTAACTGGCAATAATTATAAATGTACACGAATTCCTGGAACAATCCCTCAGAAACAAAACGCTTGAGTACTTCAATATATTCGTAAATATGGGTCTTCTCTTTACTTTAGAGACAGAACACCAGAAAATATGCGTCCATCAACGAGGACCGAAATATTACAATGCCTCAAGGGTATGATTTGTATAGCAACAAATCGACGCAACAAAAGTGCGTCATCTGCATTCAAAGATGATGCAGAAAAGTACGCATAACTATTTAAACAAAGTACATCTATATCAGATGCGCTCACATGTGCGTCTATCAAAATTAGACTGGCATGTGAAAGTCTCACACACTTAACTCCCACGCGTAAAAAGGACTTAACAATATACATCGCCCCTCGGAAAAAAAGCGGAGCATTTTTGTTTTAAAATATACCGGAGAAGTCAATCAAAGTCCATTTTACAATAATCAATCAAACAAAATTAATTCTAAGTCAATATAATGAGATAGTAAGTGGGATGAAGTGTGGAAAATGAAAACAAATTCCAAACTCAAACAAAAGAAATGATACATAATGTACCAAAAATGTACCAAATACAAATTAAGAAGAGGCAAATGAAATGAGATTATAAAATATTAGTAGAGAAGAATGAAAAGAAATGGTGACTAATGATGACAGCAATCAAACAAGATGCTAAAAGAAAAATGTCAATCAATGAACAAAATTAAATTGAGTAATGTAAGTATGCATGCGTATAAATGTAAGAGTGGGTAACAATTAAATAAAATCAATGCGCAAAATAACACACCCGAATGAAACAACACAGTCCAAAGAAGGTGTAGGAAGAATCACCTACACAGCTTAAGCAATTATGCTAATATGGCCACATTAATTATATCTATGTGCCAAAAATATCAAGCGCTAATGATGCGTGATCATATAATAATTGAGGTGAGATGCAATAGTGTATTGAAAATACTAAACTAATTAAGTTAAAAGTACTGTCATAAGTGTCCCACATTGTTTATGGAATATTAAAATGTTAGTAATTTACCTACAATTAAATTAATTAAAAGTGTCATGAAATCACCAAGTCGGCAAGTAAGATTGTCACAGAATCGCACAAATAGTGACGGAAATATATTGGTATCTTTTAAAGTCAAATGTTATGAAATTATTCACACATTAAATAAGTTCAGTATATGTCATTTTTGTTTTCGATTGAAATCGATTCAAACTCGCACAAATAGTGAATGTTGAACCAACCAAGGTACTTATAGTTAGTTAAAATGAGAATTACAACCCAAAAAAAATAAACAAATAATGTGATGTTGTTAAATATGTTTAAAATATTGTACACAAATGGTCCGAATATTGTAACGTCATATAATATAGTGAGCTCATGGCTGGAAAACGTAAAGTATCTCGTGCCGTCGTTGTTCGCAATCAACCATTTTTCAGTGATGACTGGTTAACGTAGTGGTGTCGCAAATTAAAAGGTGCAGAGGCTCGGTAGAGTCTTGTGGGCAACGGGACAAAATATCGGCCATCACATTTTCAGCACCTCGAATAGCCCGTATTGTAAAGTGAAAGGGTTGCAATGCTATAGCGTAGCTGGTTGATCTGGAGCTCTTAAGGTCTTTGTTCTGGAGAGCCGTAAGGGCATGTTGATCAGTTTCCACGAAAAAATGGGCGCCGAGTAAAAATCTCTGTAACTTGAGGATGGCCCAAACCATAGCCAACAGTTCTTTGTCCAGCACATAGTAGTTTCGTTCTGTTGTAGTTAATTTCCTTGAAACGTACATTACAGGGTGTAATGTTCCAGAATAACTCTGCATTAAAGACGCACCAATTCCCATCATTAAAGCATCACTGCGAAGAATAAAAGGGATATCTGGGTTTGGCAATCGTAAAATAGGTATAGATGAAAACAATGATTTAATGTTATATAAAGTGGACTGGCACTCTGGGGACCACCGAATCATGTTTGGTGAACCATTCTTCAATAAACTAGAGAGATGCGTAGATATAGTAGCCAAAATATTGAGGAACTTATTACCAATATGTGAATACAAAAACGTACGAAGAAAAGTACAGCTTGGTAATGAAGTCGCGCTGAGGAAAATGCGCTGTATGAAAAATTGGCACAAGATAAAACAAAAGCCAACATGAGTGTACGTAATGACGAGCAGGTAAGTCAATAAAAAAAATATAAAAGTAATGATAACTGACTATATGAGATGTCTTGTCAGACAAAAGAAAATTAGTCGACAAAGGCATAGACCTAACAGGATGAAATGTTGTCATAGCCTATGTACTGGGTTATGAAAAAAGCATGAAAAAAATAATAAAGATACACAACCCGACATGAGGGAATCTGAACGAGCGTCGAATTGCAAAAGTAGAAAAGTGATTGCGACAGAAAGAAGATGACCAGAAAAAGACTGAGCTAACGGGTCCAGAAAGAAAAGTAGATAGTCCTACAAGAAATACAAATGTACGGAGAAATAAGTCCAAACATGTGGTGAAGAACTCACAAGTCTGTGCAGAAAAGAAATTTGAAACCTACGGTACTGAATGTAGATTCAGTTGTGGCGAAAAAATCGGCTTGTGTGTTAGACACAACAGAGGA
Organism: Oreohelix idahoensis; assembly: GCA_024509875.1. NCBI lineage: Eukaryota > Metazoa > Mollusca > Gastropoda > Stylommatophora > Oreohelicidae > Oreohelix > Oreohelix idahoensis. The sequence continues at coordinate 172,893 of JAMPIV010017711.1, read as the reverse complement.
ATTTTCCTCTTTAATAGAACCCAAAGAAGACTTATAATCGGAGCGACGACGAACTGAAGTGTGTCGTAATGGGTTCAAAGAAGCACCAAAATTAGTATAGTGAATAATTGTATCATTAGAACTTCCAGATTCTATGACAGTAGCTGAACGTAGCACGTTAGCAGAAAGTACATGGGAATTAACTTTTGGCAGAGTCGTTATTGTGGATGTAGTCAGGCGATGTTGCCGTTCCAAAATTGCAATTTGTTGAGCATTACACTCTTTAAACCCATGTATCCGTCCAATTATAAGATCAGCTATTGGTGCTGGAATCATACTGACGTGTATGTTACCTGTAAAAAATGATGTGGCAATGTGAACGATTGCAGTCGGAAATGTCTCGACTGTACCACCGAAAGTAATACACTTTACCATTTTACCTGTTGCACATGACGGGTGAACCAAGGATTGCCTAATTCTTACCGTAGAACAACCTGAATCGAAAAGAACTGACAAGGGAATATTGTTCACAAGTCCCTTGTGCAAAGCAAGAGAGCCAGTTCCATCATAGGCAGACATGGCAGGAAGAGTCGGCAGGGGATGACCGCAACTCAAAGTTGTCGTCGCCGTAGGCTGAGATAACGCTGTGCACTCAGGACAACGAGAAGCCTGCTCAAAATCAAGAGAACACGAGGAAGCATTATGAACATCATTACTGTCCCCCTGATCTAAATTTGTTTGATGATCATGCTGAGCTGAGTTAGCATGGCAATGTGACCTATCGTTTGAAGGTCTATCTCTACATCTAGATCGATTTTGACTATTATCCCTGAAATGATTATTGTTATTTCCTCTATTGGGATCATTATTTAGATTTGAACCCCAATGTGAAGTACTGCGGTAATTATTTTCCCTTTGACCAACATGTCTGTTTGGAGAATTTTGTTGGTTTTGAGAAAAATTAGATCGTGATTGCCAATCACTGTTGAGATTATCTCTTCTAATATTTCCAGGATTATATCTATTAAAATCCTGTGGCATATTAGATTGCCTCCAGTTTTGCTGTGCTGGAGAATTACCACGGAATGGTTTACCTTCGTAAGAATTGAAATTCTTATAGTCTCCTTTTCTAAAGTTCCGATCAGCACTATGTGATCGATTGCGGAAATGATTTCCGTGCGGAATAGCAGAGGCAACAGGTAATCCTTCTCTGATCTGAGAACGGCTAACAATCATTTTTGGATGGGCTGTGACATATTGTCGACAGTATTGCTCCATATCATTTAAATTTGTGGGTTTCCATTCATGTAGAAAAGAAAGGAATGATGCATTCACTGAAGTCATGACTTTATCGCGAAGTATTAAATCGACTATGGCTTCATACGTATGTTCAATCTTCGAGAGTTCAATCCACCTATTAAATGTGAGGTACATATTTGCTATGAGCTCAGTGAAATCCTTTCTCGTTTCTGGTAATAAAGATTTGAAACGGAGACGATATCCGTCCTCATCAAGTTGATATTTCCTAAGCATAGCAGCTCTGACAGCATCGTAGTTGTTTTGTCAGGTTCTTGTAACATATTAACAGTTGTCATTGCATCACCTGAAAGCAATTCCATCAGACGTACGCAGTATTCCGACCTATCAATTTTATGCGCTTCGCATACAGTCTGGAATCTATTTAGATAAAATAGTATATCGTCGGAGGGTGGTTTAAATGGTGGCAATCTGATTTTAAAATACCTGGAATTGTCCTTGTGAGAGGAAGCCTGATTATCATGAGCTGTATGAGAATTATTTCCGTTCAATAACTTGAGTTTTTCAAGTTCTAAAGCTATCAACTTTTGCTCATGTAGTCTCCGGTTTTCATTTTCAGTAGCCTCTAATTGTAATTGGAGTTTCCTATCTTCAGCCTCCATTTGAAGCTTCTGTTTATCAGCCTCTATCTGAAGTCTTCTTTCTTCAGCGTCCATCTGACGTTTCTGCAGTTCATATTGCTGAGCCTTTTCATATTCGACCAATGCGAATTGTTTTAACTCCTCAGTGTCAATTCCTAAAGATTTACCTTGTTTAATAAAGTAATCTAAATTCGACATTTTGTTTACTTTTATAAGTGTTTAACTTACTTAGTCAAATAATTTTAAAATAGTTAAGATTTATTCATTACTCAACATGTGACAAGTTCCTGTCCACAGAACCTGTATACAAATTCCGCTCAATGTCAGGAATGCTATTATATAATTACCTAGTTATTAATTAATCATAAAAGCATGCATTAAAATTCAAGTAATAAGTCACATAAGTAGATGATACAAGATGAAGACGATGAGAACGACAGTTACAAAGATAAGATACTAAAGGACAAATGAAAACATCCGCAGAATCAACAAAATAATAAGAACTGAAGAAGAAAAATATTGCAAAGCTTGCAATGACAGCTGCGAAGGAGAACGAGACAAGTAACAGCACAGGGTATAAACAATAAATTTGTATAGAAATTAACGACAGTAAGATTGAGAATGACGATCACGAACAAAGTGAATCATGAAGCTAAGGTACAGTGAAAGAAAAACATTACAATAACAATATTGAAAACAGCACATCACTTCTAAACAATTAGGTGTCCAACGCAGTGGACTAAAAAATCCTTCAGCAAACATATGCTGGAAACTTCCACTGTGGGAAGTCTGCAAAAAGTCCCTATAGAACACTTACGAAGGCCCGGGGGTGAATCTGGGATGTTCCCTTCGTAAGTCGCCACCCAACCAAGCCCGCATAAAACATGGAACACAGAACATTAAGATAAATAGTTGACATATTAAAGAAAGGGATCATAAATTACATGCAACAGTGGTAAAAACTAAAGAGACCACTTATCTTTTTATAAAGAAAAAATCCCGGCCTTCGTGACACTAATCGACGATGGGTCTCGGGTGTTGTATGGATGAGCCTGAAGACAGAATGTGATGCAGTCCACAGTTGATCCTCGCTGCAGCTGCTGACGACCGGATCACCAAAGGTCAAGGAGGTTGACCGTTAAGTGAATTTCCAAGAGAATAGTTGTGTCCTTGAAGTTGTAGTTTTGAAGGATCTTGACATATTCCAAAACTGGATATGGTATTGTAACCCGCTGCATGAGTTCTTGAATGAAGAAAAATTGTCTTCTCCCGTAGACTGGCCCACCAGTTGTTAACTCGTGATTTGAGTATATGTTTGGGGAGGCATTAAGTTGGCTGACACCACCAACAATGAAGTGTCACGTAACAGCAACGACGACTGGACTCGTAAGTAAAATTATCGACATCATTTGATTCAGGACGCGACTTGTACATTCCACATCACAGGCAAGTAGTAACAGTACATGGAGTCATAGTTTCATTGCAGAAAATACATCATTATTGATATGGTCTTTGACTGACGATGCCAGTTATAATAATGACAAGGTCAAACGTCCTGACCAGTTCGGATAAACTTCATTGAATTGCAGCTTATTTTAATATATATGTTCGCTCCTAATATTCAGAGGGACGCACTATCCATTGATCGTGACAGATACAATGGAAGTCCTGCCTTGACCAAATAGGGCTCTGGGTCTTTGAGGTGATAGACCTTGAAACGTGCCGTTAACTGGCAATAATTATAAATGTACACGAAATCCTGGAACAATCCCTCAGGAACAAAACTCTTGAGTACTTCAGTATATTCGTAAATATGGGTCTTTTCTTTACTTTAGAGACAGAACACCAGAAAATATGCGTCCATCAACGAGGACCAAAATATTACAATGCCTCAAGGGTATGATTTGTACAGCAACAAATCGACGCAACAAAAGTGCGTCATCTGCATTCAAAGATGATGCAGAAAAGTACGCATAACTATTTAAACAAAGTACATCTATATCAGATGCGCTCACATGTGCGTCTATCAAAATTAGACTGGCATGTGAAAGTCTCACACACTTAACTCCCACACGTAAAAAGGACTTAACGGTATCTTTATAGAAATCCCAGTGCAGAAGCCATCTGGTATGACGATGTCACCACTATGATTGATACAGTATTTTCTACTGCCAAAGAAATTATTCTTCTACGCGATTTCAACATCGACATGCACAACACAAACCAAACGTGGGAAAACATCATACTATCATACAACCTAAAACAAATAGTCAACCAGCCCACTAGGGTAACAAAAACATCATCCACAACAATTGACCACATCTACGTCACCTGTGCAGAAAACATTATAGAATGCTCTGTTCCTACTGTCGCGATGAGTGACCACTATTCTATATGTTGCATGTGGTCAAAGAATAAATATAAAGCTCCAAGAAATAAACATTTCAGTATTAAATTTAGAAGTTTTAACTATTTTTACATGATTTGCGAACTGCATCTCTAGTCAGTGTTTACCAGCTTTCTTATCCCGATGACGCCATTGCCCATTGGACACGTATCTTTCTTTGTGTGTTTGATAACCACGCACCAACTTAAGAAGTTCGTGTGAAACGACAGATCAAATCTCCTTGGATCACATAAGCAGTGATAGAAGCCATGAGGCAGAGAGACCAAGCCCACAAAAAACAGGGGCGTTAACATATACAGAGCACAGAGGAACAACGTGCAATATTTAATTCGTAAAGAAAAAAAATTACTTTAAAAATTTGGTTTAGAACAAAACAAACAGTAAAGATACATGGAAAGAAATCAAAACTTTAGCGAACAAGCGAAATCTGTCAGTCTTGTCAACCTCTAATACTTCATTTACTTGCACAGACTTCAGCAATTACCTTCAGGCAGAAATAAATAGTCTTAAATCTACAATACCAAACTCCCATTGTGTCTTAACCAGGATCTCAGTATTTTGTGAGAACAAATGTACAAACACAATCCCATCCAACATTCCGTTTATGACAGTTAATGAAGTATATAACTATCTTCTAGGCCTTAAAGATAATAACTCATCAGGACTTGACGGAGTCAGTAATCGAATACTGCTTTGCGGCTCTAGCTATTAGTGATTCCCTAACATACATATACAATCAATGTATCGCAAGGAGTTACTTTCCGTAGCACTTTAAAGTAGCTAAGGTATATCCTCTCTTAAAACCTGGCTCTTCCGACACTAATAACCTTGGTAACTATAGGCCAATCTCCTTATTACACTAGTCAACAAATTTTCAAAAGTTATTTGTACCAGAAATTAAATATACTATTTCTTATTGATTTTGATATGCTGATTTCAAATATCATAATGAAATTCACCAATTGGCTCTGGTTTTCTTTTAAATGATGAATTTACATTACAGTAATACAAATAATGTATGCTTGTTTAATTCTCTGGGGTGAACAGCTAGTCTTTCTACTTTAGCATTATAAAAATTGTGGTTACATACTCAATTAACTGATATTTCAACATAAAATGATAGAAAAAATAAAAACATTATTTAAAGTTCACATATCATGTTTTAAAAAGGCACATTTGAACCCATTCCGTCATTATTCAGTCGCTGTTCGAGCTCTCTTTGCTTGCTTCTTGTAGTCAATCGATGAGGTGTCTCTTGTCACAGTCCAACAGTAATCAGCTAGCATTGAAGGGCTCCAATTGCCTTGATACCATGTCTCCATAGCAGCAATGTCCTGGTGAAATCGTTCACCATGCTCATCACTGACTGCTCCACAGTTTGACGTAAAGAAATCCAGATGAGAATCCAGAAAATGAATTTTCAAAGACATGTTGCAGCCAAGACTCTTATACTTCAGAAAAAGATTTTCTACAATTTCATTGTAATTATCAGATCTGTTGTTTCCAAGAAAATTGTCCACCACTGACTTAAATGCTAGCCATGCTGCTTTTTCCTTGCCATGCAACACGCTAAGAAACTCGTCATCATGAAGAAGTTTTCAAATTTGCGGACCAACAAATACTACCTCTCTTATTTTAGCTTCACTCAGTCTTGGAAATTTTCTGATGAGGTATTTGAAAGCCTCATCTGTTTTCTCCATTGCCTTGACAAAGTTTTTCATGAGACCCAGCTTAATGTGCAAGGGTGGCAACAAAATCTTGCTGGTGTCGACAAGTGCTGGGTTCTCAACGTTCTTACTGCCAGGCTGTAATGACTGCCTGATTGGCCAATGTCTTCTGATGTAATGGTCACTTCGTGCACGGCTATCTCACTCACAGAGAAAGCAACAGTAATTGGTGTATCCACCCTGTAGTCCAAGCAAAAGAGCGACCACTTTTAAGTCACTGCAAAGTGACCAATGATGATGATCGTAGTTTATACACTTCAAAAGCTGCTTAATGTTTTCATAAGTTTCTTTCATATGAACTGCGTGACCAACTGGAATTGACGGTAACACATTACCATTATTCAACAAAACAGCTTTAAGACTCGTCTTGGATGAATCAATGAAAAGCCTCCACTCTTCCGGTATGTAATTGATTTCAAGGGCTGCCATTAAACCAGAAATGTTGTGGCACGCAGAAAGATCACCCTCTTTGAAAAAGAATGTAATAAGCGGCTTCTGGCGGTTCCTATACACTCAAATTGTAACATCTTCTGCCAGGAGATTCCGCTGTTGCAATCTGGAACCCAAAAGCTCCGCGTTGTTCTTCGGTAAATTCAGATCTCTTACAAGATCATTCAGTTCACCTTGGGTTATTAAGTGTGGTTTAGTGGATGTAGTTTGCTCAAAATCTGGGTTGCTTGAGGTTGATGGTTCAGGACCACCAATGTCCTCTTCTTCATCAGTGGAAGCAGCTGAAAATGATTCTGGCACTTTGGGAACTGGTAGGTCATCGCCATGTGGTACTGGGCGTATTGCAGAGGGGATGTTTGGATATTCCAGAGTCCATTGTTTCTTCTTTGATATGCCTTTCCCAATTGGAGGGACCATGCAAAAGTAACAGTTGTTGAGATGATCAGTGGGCTCTCTCCAAATCATTGGGACTGCAAAAGGCATAGCTTGCCTTTTGCCAGTCAACCACAGTTTAAGATGTGCTGCACATGTATTGCAGCATATGTGTGGCGCCCAGCTCTTATCTTGATCTCCTATTCTGCCGCCAAAATACAAACTGTACGCCTTCTTAATCACTTTAGTTATATTTCGTTTTTGTGATAGAAATGTCATCTCACCACATATATAACAGAAATTATTAGCACTGTTCACACATGTCCTAGGCATTTCTAACTACGATACTTTTGATAAGGACAAATGCACTAACTAATGGCAAAATTTTATCAGAGATAAGATATTTATACACAAAGGTGATGTAATCATAGGTAGGATTGCATCATCAACTTCTAGTTACATTTTTATTGGTCATTAGAAAAAATTATGCAATCGCCCACAACATTTGCGTCATATATACAAATTGACCGTAATTAAATAAACTAGTAGCATATATCTTGAAAACTAGAGCCAATCAACATTTTTTAATGTCATTTTCGTTTTCAGCACACCAAAATTAGTTAAGATCAGCTATTTTCATTTCTGGTACATTTTGGTTGTTGACTAGTGTTATCATCGCTATCCAAACCACCAGAAAAAACACATACATAAAATAACACTACAACACCTAGTTAACAACGGCTTGCTAATTGATAGTCAGTCGGGGTTTAGACCTAAACATTCATATCACACAGCTCTAACTAAGATGATTGACAACTGACACTTAAATATTAATAACGATAACATATGTGGGGCAGTTTTTGTAGACTTTAAAAAAGCATTTGATATGACAAGTTGCAACACACTCGAACTATCGTTACAAAAAGATACACATAATATGATTAAGTGGAGCATCGGAAATCGCATGCTAATAAATATAATTAACACAAAATGCATGTTAATATCAACTAGACAAAAATTACAAAATTCAGAGAAGACAACACTTCAGATCTACATTCATTCATAACCCTCCACTCCCAAAGGAGCATAGGCCTTTAACAAACACTTGCCAAGTCCTCCTGTCACGTGCCATCATCTCAAGTTCTTTCCACGTTCTCCTCATCATTATCACCTCTGTTTCCAGCTCTCTTCTCCATGTGCTTCTTGGTCTACCTTTGCCTCTCTTGCCATGGGGTTCCAGAACAAGGACTGCCTTGTAATGCTATAAACAGGTTTCCTCACTGTGTGTCCTATCCATCGCCATCGTCTTCTTCTCATCTCTAGTTCCACTGGCACTTGTCTAGTTCTTGTCCTCAGTTCAACGTTGGTAACCTTGTCATACCATTTTAATCTCTCTATTCTATGCAAGCACCCATTTATGAAAGTCTGTAGCTTTTGGGTTGTTGTATTTGTTGTTCTCCATGTCTCAGAGCCATACAATAGGACTGATTTCACATTTGAGTTGAAGATTCTTATTTTCGTGTTGGATCCGATTTCTCTTGATCTCCATATGTTTCCCAATGCAATGAAAGCTCCTCTTGCTTTTTGTATTCTTATTTTGATATCACTGTCTGTCCCTCCAACTTTGTCTATATTGCTGCCAAGATATGTGTACGATTCTACATCTTCTATTGGTGTTTCTTCAACCCTGTTATAATTACCTGCATTTATTCTCATTATTTTTGTCTTTTCCCTGTGTATTTTCAGACCCAATTGCCGTGACCTCTCATCGAGTGTTTTCAATTTGTCCTGCATCTGATTACGATTATGGGACAGAAGAGCCAAGTCATCAGCAAAATCCAGATCATCTAACTGCTTAGTCAGAGTCCACTGGATTCCATTTCTGTTGTGTGTTATCGATGTTCTCATAACCCAGTCTATTGCTAGTAAGAAAAGAAATGGAGACAAGAGGCATCCCTGTTGCACTCCTGTTCTTATCCCAAACGGTTCTGTAAGCTGTCCTTCATGATAAACTCTGCATGTCATGTCTTCATATGTTTTCGTTATTAAATTAATGATCTTCAGGGGAACTCCATAATGCCTCATCAATTTCCAAAGTGATTCTCTGTCTACACTGTCAAATGCCTTTTCGTAGTCCACAAATCCTATGTATAGTGGTGAATTCCATTCCAGACTTTGTTCAACTATTATTCTCAAAGTGGCTATCTGGTCTGTACATGATCTGTTTTGTCGAAAACCTGCTTGTTCATCTCTGAGTTTCTTGTCTATGGACTCTTTTAATCTCTCAAGGATAATCCTGTTTAATACTTTTCCTGGCACTGATAGTAACATTATTCCTCTATAATTTGAGCACTCTTGTAAATTTCCCTTGTTAGGCAACTTAACCAGATATCCTTCTTCCATTCTGCTGGTATCTCTTCCTTTTCCCAGACTTTACCAAGTAATTTATATAACATCTCTGTAGCCGTGTTGATATCTGCTTTGATGGCCTCTGTTGGAATGCCATTAGGTCTCGACGATTTTCCATCTCTTAGAAGCTTTATGGCTTTCTTTATTTCTTCCTTCGTTGGCCTTTCACCGTTAATTTGTAGCTCTTCTTCTGCTGGCTGGATGTCCGGTGGGTTTTGTGGAGCTGGTCTATTGAGAAGGTCCTCAAAATATTCTGTCCACCTCTTCATTTGCTCTTGTATATTGCTGAGCAGTTTTCCATTCTTGTCTTTTATGAGGCAACTTATTTGCTTGTACTTCCCTGTTAGCTTCTGTGTGCTGTTATACAGTTCTCTCATATTTCCTTTGACTACAGCATCTTCTGCCTCTCTTGCCAACTCCTAAATATACTTCCTCTTGTCTCTTTTGATACTTCTTTTTACTTCTTTGTTTGCTTTTGTGTACACTTCTTGAGCATTGGCTTTGGAACTTCTGGTTTTGCTTGTGATTAAATCTGCTTTTTTTTCTGTCTTTTATCTTATTGATGGTTGCTGTTGTTATCCATGCTTTTTGTTGTCGTTCCCTTTTCCCCTTGAGTTTCATTTTTACTTTGACTATCATTATTCCTAGCCCATGTTTTCCCATGACTTCTTCAAAGCCGGTGTTGACTGTACCTATCTTTGCATTCATGTCACCCATCAAAATAGTGACGTCTCTTCTTTTTACTTTTTCCATAATTTCCTGTCTTCCTCTTCTTCTTTGATCCTTAGCCGCCGACCGTCAAAGCAGTCAGTGGCCATCACGCTTGGTGGCGTCTTGTAGGGCAACAACAAACTGATTCCACTTTGCTTGGTCGGTGGCAATCCTTCGTACTTTGGTTCATTCTTTGTATCTCAGCCTCCACAGTCCTCCGCCAAGTTGTTTTTGGTCGGCCTCTCTTTCGTTTTCCTTCAGGGGTTAATAGCATAGCTGTTCTTGTGATGGCATCGGGGTCTCTTCTGAGGACATGGCCAACCCAGCTCCAGCGTCTGCCAGCTATGACGGTGTGCATGTCTTCTTGATGGGTCCGAGTAAGCAGATCTTGGCTGGTGATGGTATTCGGCTAAAAGATTCGGTGAATTTTTCTTAGGCATGTTGTGTGAAAAGATGACAATTTCGACATTTCCTTCGCTGTAACTCTCCAGCATTGTCTATGGTGATAGAGAAGCACAGAAAGCACACAGCTCTGATATAATCTTAATTTTGTGCTTGTACTGTACTGAGAGGACTTCCAGATGTTGTTTAGACAAAAAAAAAGGCTGTTCTTGCTTTGTTCATTCTGTTGTTGATGTCTTTGATTGCTCCACCGTCTGGTGTTACTATGCATCCTAGGTATGTGAAGGTGTATGTCTGTACTAGTTGCTGATTCCTTACTGATATGGGCTCAGGGTTGCTCACATTGAGCGTCATGACCTCTGACTTCTTTAGATTGATGTTCAAGCCCACCTGCTGGCTATACTTATTAAGTCTATCCGTTTTTTTCCTGGATGTGTTGATGTGAATGTGCTAGTAGTGCTATGTCATCTGCATATTCCAGATCTTCTAATGTAGAAAATGTAGTCCATCTTATTCTTCTTGGACTGTTCTCTGTTGTCTGGCGCATCACCCAGTCTATGACTGTTAAAAATAGAGTGGTTGATAAGGGGCATCCCTGTCGTACTCCTGTCTTCACCTCAAAGGTTAGGTTGCTCTGCCCAACGCTACAGGTAAAGTTGGCATTGAGGCTTTTTATGATTGACACTATGCAGCTTGGAATTCCATAAGCCCTCAGTATTTTCTATAAACTGTCCCTATGTATACTGTCAAAAGCCTTTTCAAAATCAACGAAATTAATGTACAGCTGTCTTTGCCATTCTGAGCACTGCTCTATAATGTTCCTGAGGGTAAATATATGATCTACCCATCTTCTGTTCTTTCTAAATCCTGCTTGTTCTTTCCTCAGTTTGTGGTCTACTGCTTTTGAAATTCTCTGTATAATTATCCTGCCTAGTATTTTGCTGGGAACTGAGAGAAGAGTGATTCCTCTCCAATTATTGCAGTCTACAAGATCTCCCTTCTTGGGCAATTTGACAATTATTCCTTTGTTCCACTCCGTTGGTGTTGTCCCTGTTTTCCAGACTTGTGCAAATAGTGGTTCTAATAGTTCTGCTGCTAGCTCAGGGTCTGTCTTAAATAGCTCTGCATTTAAGTTATCATGGCCAGGAGCTTTTCCATTCTTTGATTGCTGTGATGATTTTTTCTTTTCGTGGAATTTCTGTATTAACATCTAGATCGTTCTCAGCCTCAGGAACATTCAATTGTGTCTCTGGTGGTTCCTTATTCAGAGTTTCTCTGAAATGCTATGCCCATCTTGTTTCCTTTCCCTCTGCTGTCGTTATGAGATTTCGTTGCTTATCTTTTACTAATGTAATATTGTTTGCACCTCGTTTTCCACTGATGATTTTAGTTATTTTGTATACTGTGCTTTGTTCATTTCTCAGTGCTGCCTCTTCTGCCTGTCTTGCAAGATCGTCTAGGAAATTCCTTTTGTTGGCTCGGGTTTGGCGTTTAACTTCCTTGTCCAGCTGACTGTACTGTTCGCTATATAGTTGCTTTAACCTGGGTCACTTCGCTTCTGTTTTCTTTTTTTTTCATTTCCTTTCTCATCGTTATGGTGTTTAATGTTTCTGGTGTTATCCAGTCTTGCTTCTTCCTTTCCTGGAATCCCAAGCATGATTTGCTGCTTTCCTTATATATTGTTGAAATGGTGTTGAATTTCTGGTCTATATCATCAGTCAATGTCTTTTCCTGACTTTTGGCAAATTGACATCGCTTCTAATTTCCTGTAGTCTAGTATAAAATGCTTCTTTCACAGACTCTTCTTTGTCATTAGTTGGTGCATAACATTGGATGACATTTACATTTTTTTCTTTTTAGCTGTTTTAAAAGTAGCTGTTATTATTCTGGGTCCAACAACTTCCCATTCAATGAGTGCTTTCTGTGCTTCTTTAGATAACATAATAGCTACCCCTTCACTGTGGTGTGAACTTTCGTCTTCATGTCCTGAGGACAGTACCAATTCACCTGTGATGAGTTTCTTCTTGTCTACCCCTTTCCACTTTGTTTCACACAGTCCCAGAACCTCGATTTTATATTCCCTCATTTCTGCTGCTACTTGTGCCATTTTTCCTTGTTCGTATAATGTCAGAACATTCCAGGTGCCAAATCTGGAAGTTCTCCTAGAAGAAAGAAGGTTAGTCAGTAACACAGACTCCTTTCGGCTTTCTCTGTGTGGCATCATACGCCTCCCTGCGAGAGGACCTTCCCCTGTCTTGGATGGCTGTGTTTTATTTTCCTTAATTGACTTGTCCATGTTTGTTGAAGTTTTTTGTGGTTTAAATTTTTTACAGGATGGGGTAGCCAGCCCCATGCCCAACCCTACTGTTGCGTGCATATTTTGACGCACATATTACAAAAATCGATATGGCTATTTAATATGGAAAAGATATAGACATTCATTCATTTGTGTATGAAAATGCTGTCTATGGGGAAGGCTAGATAATCCATAATTGTTTTACCCTTTTCATTATAGGAGTAATCGTTCTTGATATTAATTCGGCGCATGGATATGACACCCATGTCCGTACCTATTTCTTAGGGCCAGAAAATAGATTAATTTGCTTATTATGTTTATGGCCTGAATTCATATGTATTACATATTATTAGTACAAGTAGAATCAGTCCTATATTGTATATTTTGGATGGGTAGGCAGGACTATATTCTTGTTACACCGCTCTAGCGGAAGTAGGAGTTGTCTTGTCTAGTCGTGATGAGTTCCGATGTACCGTGACAATGGCGGGTACGCATTTTTCCAGGGCTGGTATATTCTTCAGTAAAAATGAGTTACGAAGTAGTTTTTCTTCTATAGGAGATTGTGTCTCTACTAGAGTTGTGTTAGAGACTTTCCTAATGTACGGTACCATGTATGATTTGGACTCCAGGTAATTCCAGTCCCTGTTTTTGGTGATCTCAGGTCGGTTAGGCCTAGCTGGAATTTTGTGCTTCGCAACGCTAGGGTCAAGTTTGTATCGACGGAGATGACGGGCTCCATACTGTAATTATGTCTACGTGAGGTAACTGGGTTACGGTAGATCTGTATGGAGGAACTTTAAGAAATTATGCATCTGTATTGCAAAGTAACTTTGGCTTATATATATATCCTCCTGTGAGCGAGTGAGCGACAACTCAGGAAGGCGGCCATGTTACATTCCTGTCATCGTATTTTTGTATCACTGTCCAAAGAACGGGGCATGTATCTTACTATTCGGACAGTGGCAAGGAGATCTCAATTTGGATAGAAACCCCTTATCGTGGTTTCATAATATTATATAAACTGTGAAGATTAAAGCAACTTTAGTTACTTTCCGATCCGCCTTCACTGACGCGCTTAGTCAGATAGGGGATGCGGCCATTATGTATCATGACATTGGAAGATATTGATGTACTACCTATGATTTATGAATGTGTCATGACATAGGATCTACTATGTATGCCTGCAAATTGATATGTCAACCTACCCATGATTTACTCGTTATGTCCCAGTGTGTGCGTCTCAATAAACTGTGTAAACAAAGATTCCAGCAGTCTGCATTGGTGCCTTGTAGACACAAGTGAATGAGTGTTTAGATTGGTCAGAACACGAACAGTACACCATTCGCGTTAAACACACTCTACACTTCTACCCATATCTACACCATCCTGCGTCGGTTGAAGTGACCAAGTTTAGGGCCTGCTTCCCCTGGAGCCTTAGAGTAAAACTACTGTTTACAGCTGCCTTTGCCTTCCCTAACTTAGGACTAGGGTGAGTTACCAATTTACAGCTGGGTAGACTGGAGCATGCCTGATCTCAACAACTATGTACACATCTTTAAAGATTGACACTTTACAGTACAGTGGACATGAAACTTTACACCTACTTAGTCGCTTTCTACGACATGCATGGCAGGGAACAGTGTTACTATTCTTTGCTCCCCTTTCTACATTTACAAGACAACGCTACGAACATTCGGAAAATGATAATGTGTAAACGTGCGCACCATAGATAGTTGATTATACAAACTAAGTCAACAGAAAGATGTCACAATTGATTCAACAAATTCGTTGTTATAATACTTTATAACATCATAAAATTTAAATGCTTAGTGCCTACAACTATTATGCGTCAAGTGTTTCCATGGTCTGAAAATTATTTGTTGAGTTAGATGTTGAGAATGTAATCTCTTCTTTGCTATCAATCTGCGTGTGCCGATAATGTGCCTTTCTCAAAACGGAAAAGCACTACCATAACCATTGATTACAATTTTCTAATTTGCGCAAGAAGGAGTTCCTATCGGTTAAATTTAGATCTTGTTCACTCGAGTATGGTTTCATCAATGGTCGTCTCTTTAAAAAAATCTGGCTGCTTAAATATCGTTCTCCTGCCAGTTTGCATTCACTTCTTCTTTCCAATGAAAGATTTCCATCTGGCGTCACTTTATATGACCTACCAGCTCGATCCAATTGTGAAACATTCAGAGATCCAGATTACTATCATTACAATTGTGAAACATTCAGAGATCCAGATTACTATCATTACAATTGTGAAACATTCAGAGATCCAGATTACTATCATTACAATTGTGAAACATTCAGAGATCCAGATTACTATAATTACAATTGCCCCTTCAGATCCCCAAGGAGAATATGCCTGCAACAAATTCATGACAGGTCATCACGTCATATGGGAACAGTTCAAGGTCTTTTCAAGTATGCGTCATCCCTTTGATTTGTCCAGATTTTCTTCTTCATGTGTGTGTGTGTTTTGTGTGTGTGTGTGTGGGGGGGGGGGTGTGTTTTGTGTGTGTTCTCCTCAAAGTACCTCCTTTACACTGGCGATTCCAGAACAGTGAATGTCTAGTAACAGTGGCGTCACTAGGGTTGGTGTCACCCAGTGCGGTAACTCATGGTGTCACCCCCATGGACCTCCTCCCGTACCAGACCATACAGAATCCTTAGTAATGTTTTTTTGTACTAATGTTACTCGTAAATCTTAATTCCCGTATATCACTGAATGTAATGGCAATAGTAGTGACATGAAAAGCTAGCAAAATTAAAATTACACCTTTAAATTACAATATCATACGCACAGCCTAAATGTATTTACATTTACATAGTTTCAAGGGGTTTAAGTGAAAATTCGGTAAGAAAACAATAGAATTCGAAGTAAAAACGTTTAAGAACTACATCAAAATTATGTTCATTTTAACGTTAGTAACTGCAGGGATATTTTTATTAAAAAAATAACAAATTTCTTCTGAAACACTGCACAAAAATGTTATAAACAGTCATTTTGGTGTCACTCCCTTTGATGGTGTCACCCGGTGCGGTCCGCGCCCCCTGGTGACGCCACTGTCTAGTAAAGCTATGAGCAGGTTTCTTCAATATATGTCCTGTCCATCGCCAGCATCTTCTCATTTCTAGTCCCATGGAAAATAATGCCGTAGAGGAGTGAAGTGTTTGTGCTTTCACAATGCAAGGTCTAAGCTATATTGTGGGGAGTGTATGACAAGTTCACATCCCCGCTGCTTTTGCCTCTTCTAACTCAAGAGATTTCTAGTGCTTTTTCTACTTGTGTACTAATTGTCCACGCCTCACTTCCGTGTGTCAGGCGTGGTTCTATATAACACTGAAGAATTATTTTTCTTTCTTCCATTGACAATGAGTTGTTGCACAAAATACTTTTCATTTGATAGAACACTGCTTTTCTCTGGGCTATTCCACCGGACATAGTACCTCAAAATGGAAGAGAGCAAATATTAAGGACGATCAAAGGGAAGCTGAGTCGAGGATATGACAGAGATTTTAAAGAGATGCAACATGGCAGTACAGTACAACTAGGCCAGATTTCGTTTGTCGAATAAGAAACCAACAATAAATTTCATGGCGACTCGTCACGGCATATGTTGAAAACAGAAAACTGTCTTTTTATACACTGAAAATTAGGTTAATTGTTATTTATATCATTAATACTGTTGTTAGTATTACGTTATTTATTATTATGCAGGTACGTTAATTAAAAAAAACAACTTTTAACCGTTCACCGCACGTGAATAATTCCGCTACTCTTATTTAATCGTTACAATTTAACAAAATGTGTGAGCCCGGGAATATTAATACGAGAAGTTGAGACAAAGAGGGACATGTTATACGGACCTGCGTGACCTAATCTTAACCCTTTTAAAATAAAGTTCGTTCATTTATTCAAAGAAAAACAAAACAAAAACTCCAAGACAAACGCTTTCATCGACTTTCTCCCAAACTTCCAAGCTAGAGAGATCATTGAACAATTTACTACGCTATAAACATGCATATAATAACCATCTAACCAAATAACCTCAGAACCACACTATTACTTCGTTCCTAACATGAGCCCGACTCCTCCACCTACTCCACAACTATCTCTGTCTAAACAAGGTGGTGAGAAAGTAAACGCGTGGTTCTCCAGCAACATTAGCCATTCTCCCTTGGGTACTCCCACGCGCACACGTCCCTTCCATCTTTCTCCGATGTTTCTTGTTATGGAAGACCGAAATCGATTATTCATCCCGTGTTGCTAATCCGCACTAACATTTTCATTGGATATTAGAGTGCTTAAATAAATATCAGAAAATTCGCTCGTCAAACAAGACAGTGAAAATCCATGACGACTGTTTGGTTCATTTGACGACAATAAACACACTGTCTAAACGAAAGGTTATTTCATTGCCGCGCATAACCGTGGCTTGATAATCGATAACTTACAAAAATAAGGTGCAACAAACATACTAGAAAGGAGACTAAACTCGCAGTATACTCAGATTATTGGTTTTTGTTTAATTTAACAATATGTGATGCAGCCGAACTCCATAGTAAACTCACTGGACGCACTGTATATTTGTGAAGCTCTATTTGCCTTCGCATTCTGTCGCGTGCAAAATTTACTGCAGGCACCTCGATGTAAAAAACGCTATGACAAGGGAGTTGTCATGCACGTCCCCTGGGGCTGGACCAAAAGTTGTCGACAGCCCCGAGGGTTCTTTGTGGTGTCAGGTATACTAGAATACTGTCTTTGTCAAAGTGAAATTTGCACAACCAATAACCAAAACAATGAGTTTGAGAAACTGCGACTACTTTGAAGGTTTGTGGACCAATAAATTTGATGTCTGAAACTAATCGTTTGTTTCGTAAGTGGATTGATCTATTTTGTTACTTTCATTACCACGGTTTTCACTCGCGTACTTCATTGAACTGGAAGCAAAAGTACTTACAATAAAGACACGCGCTTGTCGAATTGATTGGGGATGGCAAAACATGAAAGGGTATAATGTGTGAAACGTGGTGTCGGAGATTCTTTTTCTCGGAGAAGTGCTTACAGAAATGTCTTTGTCGAACAAGTATACACTATCTAACAATAATATACATTATGTACTGCCCTACAGATACCCGAGGCCTCTAGGGAAACAAAGAAAGCATAGGATTATCGTTTCCTTACGCGAGTCGTGAGACGAGACTAATATGAGTTTTTGTTCGAGGCTGGCTAATATCATAATGAATAAATAAGCTGCTGCAGAAACCATAGCTACAAAAGCATGTGTATGTTTTCATGCAGGTTCTCCGCCAGGGAACCAGCTGTAGTTGTTGATCCATGCTCCGTAGGAAGCGAAAAGGGAAGTGATAATGATGATGAGGTTGATGATGATGATGGTGATGATGATGATGTTAATGATGGCAATGATGATGGTGAATGATACTTTATAAGAAGACATCAGCCTTAACTCCGTTTCTAGCCTAACAAAATATCTGATTAAACACTGACATGAAAAGATGATGCCCTTAACTTGACATTATTTCAATAAGATTCGGGAATATTTAGCATATTCACTGCCACAATGGATAAATAAATCGTGTGCGTAATAGAAAACAAACAATAATACTTGTATTAACTGCGCATATAATCAAAATTCGACCTTTCAAGACATCAAGATTTGCTTATTGACAAAACACTTTTGTACTGAATACTCACTTTTTACTGAATACTCTGGTCATGTGACCAGATGGTGCAACAAAAAGTCCCGCTGTTCCACGTTTTTCATTCTGATCATACTTTCAGTCTTTTCTTTCCCTGCTTTTATTTCAGTACTACTTTTTGTGCTCAAAGTATATTTGTGTTTGAACTGGGTAAATAAATATGTGGAAAACTGTCGGGGACAGTGTCACTAGCGACTGACGCTACATATCTTTACATTAAGCATGACAGCTTAATCAAGCTCAATTGTCTTTTCCAGTGACCCGTGTAAAAATAAACAAACACTGAGCCCCGCCGAGCTACAACTATATACTTCACCACTGTTATGAATTTTAATCATAACATCCTAATTATAACCCATCAGTGGTTGAAGAGTATATTTCTCTCCATTGATTTAAAAAGGAAATTCAAACGACCTACTAGTGTAAGCCTTCATCCAAATCTTGCTATTTCATATTAATATTCTTCCACATCTCTTCTTTTTTCTATGCATCTTCTTCTTCTCTCCCATTGTTGTTTTCCCTCCTCCTTTTCCTCTTCTTTATTTTCAGTATGTGTGCTCCTTCTGTCTACTTTAATTTCCGTCAACGTTTCATTAATTCAGCTCTCAGAATGTAAACGGGCAGTAAAACAAATGCCACCTCTCAAGACGCACGGATGAAAGAACAACAATTTGTCCTTGAAAATAAAAAAAATAAAAATACAATATAATTTTGATCTACGCTCAGTGGTAAGAAATCGAAGGCATATCTCCTATTTATTAGAACAGCATTTTTCAGTTTAACGGTGGTCTTTTTATATTCCCGCTACTATAACCAAAATGGTCCACCATTGTTGGCTCAAGTGTCGAGGTGCTGAAATTGTGATGCCAGACACCATGAAGTGTGTCATGAAACTTTTATTTCCATTTTTTAACGAAATCTAGTGGCCGTAATATAATTCTAGCTTGACATTATTAATTTATTTTTGTTAATTATAATTATTCATGTCATTTCCTCACGACACGTACCTTTCAACTATATACAAACGCCATTCAGTTATATTGAGATGCGATTTTAAGCCCTGTTGTGCACGTTTAGATACTTTAGATAGCGCTTTGTACGTAGTGGATAAGAGGTATGACGTCCGCCTCTAATTTCTAAAGGAACAGGGTTCAGTTCCCAGTACAGCGATAATACAAGGGGCTTGATATAAGTCTTGGGCCTGACCATGAAGGAGTCACAGGAGGAAGATGAAACTTGGCACATTTAAAGTTCATCATATTTGCACTGAATGTGTGAAGTACGCGTTTTTTTCTTCAATGCGTTTTCCCGCTACGGTGCACGGCGCAATGTACCCTATTGACCGGATCTGCTGCTCTAAAGATTTAACAAAACAATGGAAAAGAAGGAGGCCAGAGCTGTGATAAAATTTCTAATGTTTCAGGGAAAAACACCTACAGAAATACACAGGGAGATGGAACCAGTGTTTCGTGATTCTTGTCCTTCATATACTTCGGTAAAAAAAACTGGTGTTAACAGTTTAAGTGCGGCCGCTCAAATGTTGCTGATCTGCCAAGATCTGGTAGATCAGCCTCAGAGTGCAACGATGAAAATGCAACAAGAGTGAAGAAAATCATTGACCAGAATCGAAAAATGACAATTGTGGAGATAGCTAGTAGAGTAAAACTGAATGAAAGAACAGTTTATAGAATTTTACACTACAGACTGAACATGAGAAAAGTGTGTGCATGCTGGGTTCCGCGACTGTTGACACGTGAACAGAAGCATACGAGGGTAAATTGCTGTCAACAGTTGCTCAAAAAGTGTCAGTCAAAAAACTTTTTGGAGACCATGGTGACAGTAGATGAGACTTGGGTACACCATTATGACCCCGAATCCAAAATTGCCAGCATGCAATGGAAAACCCCGGGCTCCCCAACACCTGTCAAGCCGAGGGCGCAGAAATCTGCAGGCACAATTTACGTAACTAAGAAAACCTACCCACCACAACAAATATTTACAGAATGTGTGATTTCTGTATACACACATTGGGATCCTCTCCGGTGCTACGGAGTTCGTGCACTGTGCTGAGATCCTCCTTGTGTGATCTAAAGGAGGAGATCAAAGCACTGATGGAGTTGTACGTGTTCAATGACGATGGTCTTTAAATCCAAAACTAAAAATGTTGTTTTTTGTTGTTATGTTTTGTGTTTTTGGTTGTTATGTTTTGTTTTTTTTGGTTATGTTTTGTGTTTTTGGTTGTTATGTTTTGTGTTTTTGGTTGTTATGTTTTGTGTTTTTCTACTTTGGATACAATAATGTTAAAAATATCATATTTTCCCCCCTCTCTTTACAGGTGCCATGTTCATGCGGGCTGTATTATTTATAGCGCTTTAGGTATTTCCCTATTCCAATGTGTTATACTTCATAGCTATAATATAAAGTAGGTCTATTACACTCACCAACCTCGCCTACCTCAATTGTCCGTACATTGAAAGCCGGTCAGACTTCAAAATCTCGACCTTCTCCTCTTTCAGCAGGTCATTATTTGTCTTTTGTGGTGACATTGGCGATTATTATTATTATTAAGTGGTTAGAGCACTGGCTTCCGAGCTCGGTGGTCCATGGTTCGATCCCCAGTTGCGGTGGGAATTTTTAGACTTTAGACAACAAATGGCTCCGAGGTCGACCTGGCCTCATGAATTGGGTACCAGAGCAACTCTGGGAAAGTTAAGGCGGCCAGAACCCCTAGTGTGCTGATGATCAAAAATATATGAGTGTAAAAGGTTCTTTCTTCTTTATTTGTTTATTTCCCACTCTGTAAAGTGTCAATCTGTATGCTCTGTAAGGAAGAGTGGTGTGTTGTTGAGATCAGGCATGCTCCAGTCTACCCAGCTGTAAATGGGTAACTCACCCTAGTCCTGAGTTAGGGAAGGCAAAGGCTCCAGGGGAAGCAGGCCCTAAACTTGGTCACTTCAACCGACGCAGGATGGTGTATGTATGGAGTAGAAGTGTAGAGTGTGATACCGCGAATGGTGTACTGTTCGTGTGCTGACCAATATAACCACTCGTACACTTGTGTCTACAAGGCACCAATGCAGACTGCTGGAATCTTTGTTTACTCAATTTATTCAGACGTACACACTGGGACATACGAGTACATCATGGTATGTTGACATATCAACTTGTAGGTATACATAGCAGATCTGAAGTCATGACACATTCAGATATAATGGGCAGTACATCAAAAGTTCAATGTCATGATACATTATGGCCGCATCCCCTATCTGACTAAACGCGTCAGTGAAGGCAGATCGGTAAATAACTAAAGTTACTTGACGTCCATAGTTTGTAGTATATATTATGAAACCACGAAAGGGGGGTTTCTAGCAAGATTGAGATCTCCCTGTCACTGTCCGATAATAGGATAAATAATCTGTTCTCTTGGCAGTGATCAAAACATATGATGACCGAAATCTAACATGGCCGCCTCCCTGAGTTGTCGTTCACTCATTCATAGGAAGGAGAATATAAGCCAGAGTTAATTTATAATGGATATATAAATGATTTCATAAATGTTTCCATACAGCTCTACGGTGATCAGGTTAATTCACGTAGCCATAACCGCTGTAGGAAAGTCTGTCATCTTCGTCGATACAAAACACGACCCTAGCGATACGAAGCACAATGTTCCATCTAGGTCGAATCGACATGAGATCATCAAAATAGGGTCTGGCAATACACGGAGTCCGAATTATACATTGTACCGTACCTTAGGAGAGTCTCTAACATAAACTATAGTAGAGATACCATCTCCTTTAGAAGAAAACCACTTCATGAATCATATTTCCTTAAGAATCTACCAGCCCTTTGAAAAGTGCGTACCCGCCATTATCACGGTACATCGGAACTCATCACCACTTGTCAAGACAACTCATACTTCCGCTAGACCGGAATAATAAGAATCTAGTCCCACCTACCCATCCAAAATATACAATATAGGACTGATTCTACTTGTACTAATAATATGTAATACATATGAATTCAGGCCATAAACATAATAAGCAAATTAATCTATTTTCTGGCCCTAAAAAATAAGTACAAATATAAGAGCAATATCCGTGCGCCGGATCAATATCAAGAACGATTACTCCTATAATCAAAAGTGTGAATCAAACATGGATTATCTCGCTTTCCCCATAGACAGCATTTCATACACAAATGAATGAATGTCTATATTTTTCCCATATTAAATAGCCATATCGATTTTTGTAATATGTGCGTCAAAATATGCACGCAACAGATTACCACACCCCTCGGGAAAAAAAAAAATGGTACATTTTTTTTTTTTTGAAACACATCTAGGAGCAACATACAATAGGCTCACAACGCACCAATAACAATGCGCAGATGATAAGCATAAGTTTTATGACCTTAGAGAAGGTACTTCTCTAAGTATTAATATTTCCAGAGAGGTGTCACCAACGCATACTACAATATTAGCAATGACACAGTTTCCACATTAGTTTATACATCAATTTCATCTAAGATATCTTAACATCATGACCATCAAAGACGAAAAACATTGAAAGATCAGCGGTGAATAAATATCAATGAACCGCTAAGTAGTGTTACAATCAATATATGATATATTACATATGTGTACACATTTCAACATAGAAACAACTGTATCAAAGTTGTATAACAGTTATGAATCATGTGGGCATCTAGACAAAATATCTGCCATCACATTTTCCGACCCACGGATAGCTCGCACCGAAAAATGAAATGGCTGTAGAGCAATCGCGTATCGCGTTGATCTCGCGCTCTTCAGATTTTTACTCTGAATAGCCGTAAGAGCTTTCTGGTCAGTTTCCACAATGAAATGCGCGCCCAGAAGAAATCTTTGCAGTTTAAGGATTGACCAAACCATAGCCAATAATTCACGGTCTAGGACCGAGTAATTCTTCTCTGCGGCATTTAATTTCCGAGAAATATACATCACAGGATGCAGAGTTCCAGAGTACTCTTGCATTAGTGCCGCTCCAATCCCGGTGGATGAAGCGTCACTACGAAGAATAAATGTCTTATCCTTAGAAGGCAATACTAGGATAGGTGAAGTAGAAAACATAGTTTTAACCTTATCCAAAGAGGATTGACATTCTTGAGTCCAATGGACTACATTAGGAGACCCTTTCTTTAGCAAGGAAGAAAGAGGTGACATAATGGAGGACAGATTCGGAATGAATCGTCCATAAAATTGTATTAGACCTAAGAGACTTCGCACTTGCTTTTTAGTCTTAGGAATAGAAATGTTAAGTATCTTACTTGTATTATTGTCTTCTGTTTTTAGGAACTCATGACCAACACGGTGTCCTAAGAAAGATATTTCGCTAAAACCAATACATGCTTTCGATGGTTTCGCTGTCAGGTTATGCTCACGTAAGATAGACAATAGTTCATTTATACCATTATAGTGATCGTTCCAAGTATCACTGAAAAGACAGATGTCATCAAGATACGCAATGACATCTGAGCGATGAGATAGGATTCGACGCATCATGCGTACAAATGTTGCAGGGGCGTTCATAAGACCGAAAGGCATGAAATTCCATTGGAATAGACCCCTAGGCGTCGAAAAAGCAGTAAACGGTTTGGCGTGTTCGGATAATGGAACTTGCCAATATCCCTTAGACAAATCGAGTTTAGTAAAGAAATGAGAATTCGATAGTCTCGTAAGTAGCTCTTCTAGCAAAGGCATAGGTTCAGCATCAAATTTAGTCACTTGGTTCAATTTGCGATAATCCACGCAAAGACGTATGTTATTGTCTATTTTTCGTACTATAACCATCGGCGAAGAATATGCTGATGTGGATGGTTCAATAATTTTTAACTCTATCATCTCATCTAACTCTTTCTCTACCTGTGCTTGAAAATGTATCGGGATAGGATACGGTCTGACTCTTATAGGACTATGGTCAGTAAGAATAATGTCATGTTGAATGACATCAATTTGACCAGGAATGTCAGTAAGGACATCCTGAAATTGTTCTAACATAGTAGAAACTTGTTTCTGCTCTCCTGGAGATAATTCTGGAGAAATTGCAACATCTTTCCATGATTCATTAGAGTGAAGAGGAATCAGTGGAAAAGGTAAATTTACATCCGAGAAACTCGTTTCCTCATCCTGTATTACTGACAGAGATGAGTACTGTCCATGTTGGACTGGAAAATCGTCCGTTGCCTGGAAAACAGGTTGTAAATAATCAGGACGTTCATGGAATTCCGTGAGCATGTTGATGTGGAAGGTTTTACGCTTCCCGTCAATATCGACGATATAGTCAACATCGGAAACTTTTGATATTATATCGTACGGACCTTTCCAAGAAATGAGAAGTCTATTTTCCCTACAAGGTAGCAAGACAAATGCTTTGTCACCTGGACAAAGTTGTCGCAAACATCTCTTTTTATTGGCAAATTCCCTTGCCTTCTGTTTCGCAAATTCAGAAGAAGCAGTTGCCGACTTGCATGCTTCAATAATCTTGTGTCTAAGTGCGATGACATATTCATAAGAGGATTTTGTGTCATCGACAATATTATCAGCAGTTATAAGATCATGAAGTAAGGACATAGGACCTCGCGGTTTCGCGCCAAAGACAAGTTCAAAGGGAGAAAATCCTGTATGTTCGTTGGCGACCTCTCTATATGCAAAGAGAGCCGCGGGTAAAACCCTATCCCAATCCTGAGGATGATCTTCTGTTATCTTACCTAGTAGGTTTTTCAGAGTTCTATTCAAACGTTCCACCATCCCATTGGACATAGGATGATAAATACTACTCAGCGATCTCTCTATCTTCAGAGTCGACATTACTTGAGACATGGTATCCGATATGAGTTGGGTACCATGGTCGGATAATATTTCTGCTGGAAACCCCAGACGAGAAAATATTAACCAAAGAGCATCTGCGACATCAGCAGTAGTTATGCTCTTTAGAGGAACAGCCTCCGGCCAACGTGTGCACATATCAACACACGTCAAAATAAATTGGTGTCCTCTAGCAGACTTTATCTTAAATGGACCAATGATGTCTATCGCCATTTTTTGAAATGGCCGAATGGGAATGTCTGCAGCCTGAATAGGTGCATCATGGCGTGGACCTCTGGATTTAATCTCTTGACATACTTTACAAGATCGACAATAGATTCGTATGTCCTTATTCACAGCAGGCCAAAAGAAAGATTGAAGAACTCTAGCTTTAGTACGGGAAAAACCCATATGTCCAGCACACTGCGAATCATGAGCGTGCTGTAAGATTTTAACTCTCATATTTTTAGGCACAAGGATTTGAGAATGAATGGACTTAGCGGAGTCTTGTACCATACGTACAAGTACGCCATTCTTCATCGTAATCCAAGATTTACGATTTGTATCCTTATTCGGATCACCTTTTGTTGCCAGAGTAAAGAATTTCTTTAGAGTAGGATCATCTTCCTGCTGTTTGATAAAGGAATCGTGGGAAATCTCCAAGGGATCATCTTGGATCTGCGCATCATTATCTTCAGAATGTGAAGATTGTGGCATATTAAGAGCTTGAGCCCTAGTGATTACTGCATTAGCAGATTGCATATTAACATTTTCCCAATTAGAAATTTGCTGTGGAGTGCATTCTTTCACTCCATGAATGCGACCGATGATAAGATCAGCGATCGGATTCGGCAAGAGACATGCTTGCACCTCTCCTGTAAAGAAAGGCGTAGCAATATTGATAATGGCAGTGGAGTACTTCTCCAATGTGCCACCAAATGTTACACATTTGACTATATTGCCTGTAGCTCGAGAAGGATTTACGAGTGATTGCCTCACTCCAATGGTAGTGCACCCCGAATCGAAAAGAATTGATACCGGAGTACCATCTATTAGGCCCCTATTAAAGACAAGAGCACCCCTTCCATTATGCGCAATTGACGCATGGAGAGCGGGAAGCGGGTGACCGCAGCTTAAAGTAGAAACTGTGGTTGGATCGAATAATGTTTTGCATTGCGAACACTCAGATGCTCTAGCAAAATCGAAAGCGGGATTTGCTACACTATTGGAGTCTTTTTTATCATTATTTTGATTATCGGTGTCGTGGAACTCCTGTTGTGCAGAGTTAGCTTGGTAATACGATTTACCATGTCTTTTGTGTTGTGATCTACCTCGGTTATAATTGTCTCTATAATTATCATTTCCCTTGTTATAACCCCTATTTGGGTTTGAATCATAACATTCATGATCATAATCATCATGCTCATTATATTGAGTATCCCTGTAATATTGTTTCTTTTGTCTCCATGAAGCACTTGGGTAGTTCCTATAGCTACTCCCCTTTCGAGAATTTCTAACATTATGGGTACCCCTCGCGTGTCGAGGACTATCAGCCCGATTCCAGTTCTTCAAAGAAAAACCCTGATTTGAGTGGTTATCTTGGTTTTGATATTTATTCCAATTAACTTTTTTATCAAATTTATTTTTAGCTCCTTGGAATTTGTGTGAGTAATTCTGATTATATTCTGTTGCCGAAGCAACTGGCATACTCTCTTTAATGTTAGAGTTACTAAGAATCATGTCAGGGTGTGCCGTGGCATACTGGTCACAATATTCTTCCATTTGCTTTAATGTACTAGGTTTACGCTCATGTAAGAACTCTAGGAATGATTTATTTACAGAAGACATGACCTTGTCTCTTAGCAATAAATCCGTAAGACCATCAAATGTTTTCTCTGTTTTGGATAATTCAATCCATCGTGAAAGTGTAATTCGTGCTTTTGAGATGAATTCTGAGAATTCTACACCTACCTCAGGTCTCATTGTTTTAAACAAAAGACGATAGCCTTCCTCAGACAGCTGATATCTCTTTATCAAAGCTGCCCTAACAGCATCATAATTATCTTTGTCGGCCTCTTCAATTAAATATAACTTACTCAGAGACTCCCCTTTTAGATTTTCAGACAACTGATTCACATACTGTGATTTGTCAACATTATGAGATCGACAAGCCCGTTCAAATCTAGAAAGCCAAAATGTTATGTCATCACTGGTAGGGTTAAACGCTGGTACCTTGACCTTGTACACAAAGGGTTTACCATTACCACCAGATGCCTGATTAACATTACTCATACATGTCAATTTTAATTTCTCTAATTCAAACTCATGTTCTCTTATTTCTTTTCTCTCTTCAGCTTCTCTATCTAATCTTCTCTGTTCTGCAGCAGCTTCTAATTTTTTCTGTTCTGCAGCAGCAGCAACTTCTAATTTTTTCTGTTCTGCAGCAGCTTCTAATTTTTTCTGTTCTGCAGCAGCAGCAACTTCTAATTTTTTCTGTTCTGCAGCAGCTTCTAATTTTTTCTGTTCTGCAGCAGCTTCTAATTTTTTTCTGTTCTGCATCAGCTTCTAATTTCTTCTGTTCTGCATCAAATCTCCTTTCCTCCACTTGCATCTGCAATTTCTTAAGTTCAGCAGCAGTATCAGCTTCTTTTTCTAATCTTTTTTCTTCAGCTAGAGCTTTCCTTTCTTCTGCAGCAGCTTTTTTTTCTTCTATTTGAAGTTTTCTCTCCTCAGCCGCAGCTTTTTTTTCCTCAGAAGCAGCTTTTCTCTCTTCAGCAGCAGCAGCAATTTTTTTCTCTTCTGCAGCTAATGCTTTGTCATATTGAGCAACAGCCCATTGTTCTAAGTCTTTTCCAGTCTTATCAAGAGATTTTCCTTGTGCAATAAAATAATCTAATGTAGACATTGTCTTCTTAAATCAGAAACCTGAAAAAGTAAATAAATTACCCTCTTTCACGTTAATGGGAGACAAGTCTATACCATAGACTTAGTCTTAGTCCAAACTTGTATGGTTTATAATAACCAATGATAACTTGAGTACCTATGGACAACAATAACTGTATCTCAAATACTGTGGGAGACAAGCCTTACAAAGGTCTTGTATATCTCAATGTAATCAAAGATCACTTGGGTACCTGTGGAAAATAATCATAAAGTACTGATCTGTACTATACTATCAGTGTATACCACTATAACTCCTATGTCATATGTCAACTAAAGACATTACAAAGGACAAACAAGAAAAGACAATATGAACACATTTGCAGAGATCAAATTAAATTAAATAGGAGAAATGAAAAAAATGATCACAGAAACCGTGATGATAACTGCCATAATATAACAAGACAAATAACGCCACAGTGTATAAACATAAGGGTGTAAAAAACTGAAATGAAAGGAAAGATGAGACCTACAATTATATAAACAAATCAAACAAAAATAAATGACAGAAAAAATGTTACAAATACAAATATGAAACAGTCGTCACAACTAACCAAATATTTGCAAACTATGTTGCATGCAAATTTCAATTAAGAAATTGCTCCCTATCGAACGCCAGAACAAGACCAATATCACTCGGTATTTCCTGTTCTAGTCACCTCCCATCCAGGCCCGCAACATATAAACACCTACACATATAAACAAATAACATGTAAGCATAAATAGCATATAGCATACAATATAATTTATGTCATGAATGGAATGTGTTGCAGGTATGGTGTTGTAAAGCAGGCACAGTTTATTTTAATTCTAATAACTTGCCACTTTATTGAGTAATAGATTTAATTCTAAACTATTACACTGTCAATTTTTCTCTTTTGAGCATATGAAGATCCAACGATGAACTATGCACTTTATGTTCAACAACACTGTGATTCTTCTGTACGTTGAGAAATGTCAACAATACTGCTCCAGATATTTTCTACACTTGATACCACTGTCCTGTGTAATACTGTCTGTACAGCGAAAAACTGTCAACAAGCGCTGACCTAGATACAGCATCCTATCGGTAATACAGGTCAAGCTGACATCGACTGTATAGCTGTCCTACTGGTGTTGATGTGGTCAAACAAATGTTCTTTCAGCTGTAAACTGTGATTCTCAACACAAAACTGCGTAAGCTGGACCCAGGAATCTGGCTCGCCACTGTAAAAGGTTCTTTCTTCTTTATTTGTTTATTTCCCACTCTGTAAAGTGTCAGTCTGTATGCTCTGTAAGGAAGAGTGGTGTGTTGTTGAGATCAGGCATGCTCCAGTCTACCCAGCTGTAAATGGGTAACTCACCCTAGTCCTGAGTTAGGGAAGGCAACGGCTCCAGGGGAAGCAGGCCCTAAACTTGGTCACTTCAACCGACGCAGGATGGTGTATGTATGGAGTAGAAGTGTAGAGTGTGATACCGCGAATGGTGTACTGTTCGTGTGCTGACCAATATAACCACTCGTACACTTGTGTCTACAAGGCACCAATGCAGACTGCTGGAATCTTTGTTTACTCAATTTATTCAGACGTACACACTGGGACATACGAGTACATCATGGTATGTTGACATATCAACTTGTAGGTATACATAGCAGATCTGAAGTCATGACACATTCAGATATAATGGGCAGTACATCAAAAGTTCAATGTCATGATACATTATGGCCGCATCCCCTATCTGACTAAACGCGTCAGTGAAGGTAGATCGGTAAATAACTAAAGTTACTTGACGTCCATAGTTTGTAGTATATATTATGAAACCACGAAAGGGGGGTTTCTAGCAAGATTGAGATCTCCCTGTCACTGTCCGATAATAGGATAAATAATCTGTTCTCTTGGCAGTGATCAAAACATATGATGACCGAAATCTAACATGGCCGCCTCCCTGAGTTGTCGTTCACTCATTCATAGGAAGGAGAATATAAGCCAGAGTTAATTTATAATGGATATATAAATGATTTCATAAATGTTTCCATACAGCTCTACGGTGATCAGGTTAATTCACGTAGCCATAACCGCTGTAGGAAAGTCTGTCATCTTCGTCGATACAAAACACGACCCTAGCGATACGAAGCACAATGTTCCATCTAGGTCGAATCGACATGAGATCATCAAAATAGGGTCTGGCAATACATGGAGTCCGAATTATACATTGTACCGTACCTTAGGAGAGTCTCTAACATAAACTATAGTAGAGATACCATCTCCTTTAGAAGAAAACCACTTCATTAATCATATTTCTTTAAGAATCTACCAGCCCTTTGAAAAGTGCGTACCCGCCATTATCACGGTACATCGGAACTCATCACCACTTGTCAAGACAACTCATACTTCCGCTAGACCGGAATAATAAGAATCTAGTCCCGCCTACCCATCCAAAATATACAATATAGGACTGATTCTACTTGTACTAATAATATGTAATACATATGAATTCAGGCCATAAACATAATAAGCAAATTAATCTATTTTCTGGCCCTAAAAAAATAAGTACAAATATAAGAGCAATATCCGTGCGCCGGATCAATATCAAGAACGATTACTCCTATAATCAAAAGTGTGAATCAAACATGGATTATCTCGCTTTCCCCATAGACAGCATTCTCATACACAAATGAATGAATGTCTATATTTTTCCCATATTAAATAGCCATATCGATTTTTGTAATATGTGCGTCAAAATATGCACGCAACAATGAGCCTAACACCATATTACCAGCATGACTCAATGGGCGTGTAATGGGATCCTTTACCCTATTATTGTTATTATTACTACTATATTATCGTTGTTATTCGTAATGATCTTTTTTATTATCTATTATTCTCAGAACTATAGTTGAGTATTGTAGATTGTGCTTAATACAGCAGACTTACTGACTGACCTACTTACTTACATAATCGCTCATCTTCTACCTTGGGGCGTACAGGTTTGCCAGGGGTGCGACAGGATATCCTATCAGCTGTCTTTCTTTTAGCCTTGTTCCAGACTAGTCCTATGTCCGTAGGGATTGTCTGATGTTGTCCTCCCAGCGAACTCTGGGTCATACTGGAGGTTTATACAGTGGTCGTCTGCTAGTATTGAGGTTTTCGATCTGGTAGTAAACTCTTTTAGTAACTTCTGGAGCCTCACACCCGGGGAAGGGGACATGTAAACACGCATTAGGTTATGCATAGCCTTTTGTGTTAACAATGCTCGTAGCTTCGGTACAGTGAGCTGGCTTTTACGAGAGGCTGAGAACCATCGCTGAAGCGTAAACGTTGTTAACAACAACAAGAGTTACCTTCCCCATCATGGGTCATTTAGGTTATTTATTTAAGAACTGAGCATTCATCCTGGATCGGTTATTGTTACATGGTTTTACAGTGCAGTACAGCGTTACCTGTTGTTTTAAACCGCTTTTGTGTTTCTCCTTCGTTTAGAGCTTTATCCGGACGTAACTGTTTTACATTGGTGGTGTCTGGCTTTGTTGTTCGTTAAAACTGTTTACCAAATTGTTCTATTGCATTCAACTGTCTACTTGCCGTACATTGTTCTATATGTGGTAAATGACATTACAGTTTCCAAGACATCAATGATGCACGTTGTGAATTATTTTAACGCTTGCTATCGCTATTGTAATATAGTGAAGTAGAATTTCTTTTTAATAAATGTATCGAGGTAATCTAATGTCAGGTCGCTCTTTCTAAACTCCATTGACATTTCAGGTTGAGATACTATTTATCTAAAGTTAAAGATAGGAACTACTGTCACGGATTGCATCCCCTGCTTTGCAGTAGTGGTCCACCAGTGGCCAAAAACGCAAGAGTATCTAAAATTGGTGGCCAAAGGTGTCTACCTTGGCACAAGATTACTCTTGGCAGAGTTGTAGATAGAAGGGTAATGACGCTTCTATCCCAAGGGTATTTTCACAAGATATCTCCGATGTCAAGAACAATGCGGCATTGGCAGGACAATTGTTAACTTATATCGGTTCGTCGCCTTTTGTGAAGAATAAAGCAATGGTTAAAGCCCGTTATGCCCCCAGCTAGTGTAAATCCAGCGAAATTCCCTATTACAAGAAAAAGCTCTATCTATTGATGTAAATATATATATATATATATATATATATATATATATATATATATATATATATATATATATATATATATATATATATATATATATATATATATATATATATATATATATATATATATATACGAGTCTTGCTCATACGTTGCTTTCACACCTATAATAACTGAATCAACTGAGATTATTATGTTTTAAAATAACATGTAACACATTTAATAATCAATTAGTTTTAAAAGGTTAAAATAAATAGAATGATGGTGAATGTTAGATGAAAATAAAATGTTTCGTCATTGAGACGTGGTTTGAGGATTTAAATTTAAAATTAATATTTAATTTTAATGTCCGATTCCTGGTGCCTGTTAGTTAGCACTTAGCTTGTGTAAGCGAGTCCTGCAGCTTTAGTTTTTGTCAATCCTTTTGTGATGATGACACTTCACCGTCTGGTAGTTTCGTTACTTAAACGGTCTGATTGCTTAGTAACCACGATCTTTTAGACAAAATAAAAACAAATGCCTCTGCTAAGTACATTTGTGGGCTGCAAATTAACAGGCGCGTTGTCTCGCTGTCCACCTACCAACGTTATTCTCTCGGAATAATTATTCTTGAGAATACACAGCATAACCCAGGGAAGATGATTAGAAATCACCCATATTCTTCTGGGTAT
This sequence comes from Oreohelix idahoensis, assembly GCA_024509875.1. NCBI lineage: Eukaryota > Metazoa > Mollusca > Gastropoda > Stylommatophora > Oreohelicidae > Oreohelix > Oreohelix idahoensis. The sequence continues at coordinate 139,951 of JAMPIV010017711.1, read as the reverse complement.
TAAACTGGAAAAATATGTACTTGGACAACGCGAGCAATGATTTGTGCCTGAACTAACATTAACAATTTGCATATATCTCACAATATGATATGCTACACTTGAGGCACATGTGATGTAATCATCACTCGTCACTGCTCCAGTCGGAGTCTGAGGTCACCTCTGCTGCCAGTTGTCTGTACGATTAGCAAGAAGAAATCACAAGCGCTTGCTATAGTGGTTTATGAATATACTATTTTCATATGTTGAGGTAGCCAGCCTCATATATAACCACTTAGCAAGAAAAACATCACCCGTGTGTTACCGGGGCCCGAAAGGGGAGCAAAGAATAGTAACTCTGTTCCCTGCCAAGCATGTCATAGAAAGCGACTAAGGAGGGTTGGGCATGGGGCTGGTTACCTCATCCTGTAAAAAATTTAAACCACAAAAAACTTCAACAAATATGGACAAGTCAAATAAAGAAAATAAAACACAGCCATCCAAGACAGGGGAAGGTCCTCTCGCAGGGAGGCGTATGATGCAACACAGAGAAAGCCGAAAGGAGTCTGTGTTGCTGACTAACCTTCTTTCTTCTAGGAGAACTTCCAGATTTGGCACCTGGAATGTTCGGACATTAAACGAACAAGGGAAAGTGGCGCAAGTAGCAGCAGAAATGAGTGAATACAAAATCGAGGTTCTGGGAATGTGTGAAACAAAGTGGAAGGGGGTAGACAGGAAGAAACTCATCACAGGTGAATTGGTGCTGTCCTTAGGACATGAAGACGAAAGTTCATACCACAGTGAAGGGGTAGCTCTTATGTTATCTAAAGAAGCACAGAAAGCACTCATTGAATGGGAGGCTGTTGGACCCAGAATAATAACAGCTACTTTCAAAACAGCTAAGACTACAGGAAATTATGGATAAAGTAAAAAGAAGAGACATCACAATTTTGATGGGTGACATGAATGCAAAGATAGGTACAGTCAACACCGGATTTGAAGAAGTCATGGGAAAACATGGGCTAGGAATAATGAATGAAAATGGGGAACTATTCGCAAACTTCTGTGCTTCAAATCAACTGGCTATAGGAGGAAGCATGTTTCCACATAAGAGAATACACAAGGCAACATGGATATCACCAGACCATAGAAAAGAAAATCAGATTGATCATATATGCATAAACACGAAGTTTAGATCATCATCGCAGGATGTAAAGGTATATAGAATAGCAGATGTGGCATCAGATCACCATCTTCTGATAGCCAAAGTAAAAATGAAACTCAAGAGATATGCAACAATGCAAAATTATAGACAACAGTTTAATGTAGGACAGCTAAGAAATCAAGAAACAAGATACAAATTTGCGGTCACAGTATCCAACAAATTCCAAGTGCTCCAACAGCTGGAAGAAGTAGAGAATACAGAGGACTATTGGCAGCAGGTCAAAACGGTATGGAATGAGACATGTGAAGAAATACTGGGGAAAAGGGAAAGACAACAAAAAGCATGGATAACAACAGAAACCATCAATAAGATAAAAGACAGAAAAAACAAGAAAGCAGATTTAAACACAAGCAAAACCAGAAGTTCCAAAGCCAAGGCTCAAGAAGTGTACACAGAAGCAAACAAAGAAGTAAAAAGAAGTATCAAAAGAGACAAGAGGGAGTATATTGAGGAGTTGGCAAGAGAAGCAGAAGATGCTGCAGCCAAAGGAAATATGAGAGAACTGTATAGCAGCACAAAGAAGCTAACAGGGAAATACAAGCAAACAAGTTGCCTCATAAAAGACAAGAATGGGAAACTGCTCAGCGATATACGAGAACAAATGAAGAGATGGACAGAATATTTTGGGGACCTTCTCAATAGACCAGCTCCACAAAACCCGCCGGACATCCAGCCAGCAGAAGAAGAGCTACAAATTAACGGTGAAAGACCAACGAAGGAAGAAATAAAAAAGCCATAAAGCTTCTAAGAGTTTGAAAAGCGTCTGGACCTGATGGCATCCCAGCAGAGGCCATCAAAGCAGATATCGACACAGGTTGAACAAAGTCTGGAATAGAATTCACCACTATACATCGGATTTCTGGACTACGAAAAGGCATTTGACAGTGTAGACAGAGAATCACTTTGGAAATTGATGAGGCATTATGGAGTTCCCCCAAAGATCATTAATTTAATAAAGAAAACACATGAAGACATGACTGGCGTGGTTGAGTTAGAGTGTAGAGTATTTGTCGAGTTGGACAATAGTAGTGAAATCGACAAGGGATAGTGGACTGACAGAGTTATAGATTACACATAGATAAAGTGTAATATAGGAGGTGGACTTGAGACAACTTGGAAGGAGATTTATTAAATGATCTCTCTCTCCAAGCCTCAACACACTTATACTGTCTAAGCACCGCCTGCTCTCATTCTTTTCTCTGGATAATAAATAGAGACTATAGTAGAGAGCTTGAAAACAAGGTTAATTATGGATGGAAGGGTCGTGAACAGCGCATTAATAAAATTTGTAAACTTTATTACATGAAGAAAAGCATGAAAATAATGCATGTCATCACAACAACATAAAATTACATCAATAATCAAAAATATGCAAAAATACACACATGAACACACAGACCACCGATCATAAAACCTGTAGAACACAGAGAAATGAAATAAACTGAGTGTCAGCCCGTCCGCTTTCGTGGGACCAAAAGCTAGCTCCAGAAAAGTGTCTTTACGTAAATATATACTCCATGGAGGATGGAATTAACCTGTAAAAACTGTCCTTGTCGGTGCTATCATTGGTGACCTCTAATTGCGTGAGGTGGGCTGGAAGACTCTATTTACCTCCGGTTTACCAAATGAATAAACTGAGTGTCAGTCTGTCCGCTTTCGTGGGACCAAAGGCTCTAGCTCCACGAAGTGTCTTTACGTAAATATATACTCCATGGGTGATGGAATTAACCTGTAAATCCAATGTAGGCGCTACTCGTTGGTGCCCCTAATTGCGCGAGGGGGACTGGAACTCTGTCTATCTTCTGCTGACCAAATAAACAAACTGAGCGACAGCCTGTCCGCTTTCGTGGGACCAAAGGTGCTAGTTCCAGAAAAGTGTGTTTACGTAAATATATACTCCATGTGTGATGGAATTAACCTGTAAAACTTTCCTTGTAGGTGCTAAACGTTGGTGACCCCTAATTGCGTGAGGGGGGTTGGAACTCTGTCTATCTTTGGCTGGCCGCTCCTAAGTGCGAGGTTCTACATAACCCAGTAATACACCAGACGAAGTTACTTGAGGACAAAGCGGTCCATTGCGCACTTATCCGGCGCCTAAAGAATCTTGCGTACTTGGTATTAAATCCTGTTTGGGCTGGCTGGACCGTGGCGTGACTGAGTGCCCCGTTTAGGCACACAAAGCTCGGTGATATAAATCCTGCTATAGATGCTGGGCTGTTTGATATGCTGGAAGCCGCCATGCTCTGACTGGCGCTCAATAGGCGAGTAGGAGACTACTACTGCAATAGATGATTTCAGATTTAGCGTTAGCTCGTTGCACACTGCGTGAGCTTAACTTGGCGTTGACAAAGGGTTTTGGTTCAGGAATGGGGTTGACAACTCGTTGCTAGATGTATTCAGAAACCCTCTAGATCGAAGAGTATATGACGTTCTTCGCCTGACTGGAGTCTGCTCTAGCAAGTCGGTATCCCTGAAACTGAGACCCAAAAGAGACACCCTTTACATCACGCAAACAATAAAATCACACTAACGTTATATAAAATAGTTATGCTCCGCTATGGGATTTAAATTTATTGTAATTATTGCTATGATAGTTTTAGGGCTGTCTTTAAGCATGTCTCCTGTTCCTTCCAATCTATCAATTATCAGCATGCGCCTGCATAGGCTTAATATCTTTTGTACACCCATGTACCTGTCAGTAAAATGGTCTGACATCAAAATCTACTCCTCTTCTTCCAACTAAACATACAGGTAACCTAACCTTGTAGTTACAGTTGAATGGATATGCTTATTCATCTTACAACCATTTAAATGAATTTACATAAACAGATTACAGCATGTGACATTACAACATTAAATCATATGCCCCTTGGGGGAAAAATATTAATATCCCCCAAAATGAATACATAGTAAAATGCAATGATCCTGCTATAATAATACAGTTGTGACTGAACATAAGATAGAATTATATCTATGGCGGGTGTCTGCTTTCTGTGAAAGTTATGGCTAGAGTCTATCTACACAAGTAAGCATATAATGATTCTCCCTTGCCACTAGAGATATCTATCAAAAGGAAAAAGTGACTTTCTCCTATAATTCAGAGTTATCGTGCCTGCATCTCACTATTCAGTGTTAAGTGAACAATCCATACCTCTGACATTTTCTTACAGAATTGACAGTTAATTCTGCCGACTCTTAACCCATGGTAAGCTTTGTATGGACTGAGTCTACATTATCACTGAATAAAATTACTAGGAGAAGTCCTCAGAAATGAATTCACGTCACTTTCTTATAAGATATATATAGAAGCTAACATGAATATATCATATATAAGATCTGTCTAATCACCCCGAAAAATGACAAGAACTTAGGCAAACACATTCTAGTTCTGCTGTGCTAACTCTGCCTTAGTCTCATATGGTCATCTACGGGCCAAGAAATATTTACGAGTGTGTTTGACTTATTAAAACTCTCTAGATTTATAGTTTACAAACAAAGCTACTAGGAACACCTGGCTGGCCTATTTCTGCAGATGTTTCGGCGTAGAACGTAATCATTAGTAAGACAAAGGTTATTCTAAAGACTACATCAGAGACAACAGCCGCAAGAAATTTCCCCAGATAGACATAATATTATGATCACTAATGCGTTCTGAAGACCAAACACAGAGACCACCTGCAGAAGTTACCTCCCACCGACAAGCCGTTTCTTTCACAGAAACCCTTTCGCTCGTTCAAACACTTTAAGCGTAACAGAAATGTTTCTCTGGTCAAACGAACCACAGGTGCGCTGATGTAATATTACCGCTACGCTGACCGTTGAAGGAATTTGTACTGAAGGCCAGCCAGAACGTAAACAAACCTCAAGTGGGGTTTGAGAAGGTGAAAAAATTTGGGCTACGAAGGTAGAAAAGAAAATACAAAATGTCATGGAAACCAGAATATTAAAAAGTAATAACATATGGAACGGAATGGTAAAATAAATTAACAGTCACTGTGACAATGACATGCAGAGTTCTTCATGAAGGACAGCTTACAGAACCGTTTGGGATAAGAGCAGGAGTGCGACAGGGCTGCCTCTTGTCTCCATTTCTTTTCTTGCTGGCAATAGATTGGGTTATGAGATCATCGACAGCACACAACAGACATTGAATCCAGTGGACTCTGACTAAGCAGTTGGATGATCTGGATTTTGCTGATGACTTAGCTCTTCTGTCCCATAACCGTAATCAGATGCAGGACAAATTGAAAACACTCGATGAGAGGTCACAGCAATTGGGTCTGAAAATACACAGGGAAAAGACAAAAATAATGAGAATAAATGCAGGTAATGATAACAGGGTTGAACTTGAAGAAACACCAATACAAGATGTAGAATCGTACACATATCTTGGCAGCAATATAGACAAAGTTGGAGGGACAGACAGCGATATCAAAATAAGAATACAAAAGGCAAGAGGAGCTTTCATTGCATTGGGAAATATATGGAGAACAAGAGAAATAGGATCCAACACGAAAATAAGAATCTTCAACTCAAATGTGAAGTCAGTCCTATTGTATGGCTCTGAGACATGGAGAACAACAAAGACAACAACCAAAAAGCTACAGACTTTCATAAATGGGTGCTTGCGTAGAATAGAGGGATTAAAATGGTATGACAAGGTTACCAACGTGGAACTGATGACAAGAACTAGACAAGTGCCAGTGGAACAAGAGATGAGAAGAAGACGATGGCGATGGATAGGACACACACTGAGGAAACCTGTTGATAGCATTACAAGGCAGTCCTTGTTCTGGAACCCCAGGGCAAGAAAGGCAGAGGTAGACCAAGAAGCACATGGAGAAGAGAGCTGGAAACAGAGATGAAAATTATGAGGAGAACATGGAAAGAACTTGAGATGATGGCACGTAACAGGAGGACTTGGCATGTATTTGTTGAAGGCCTATGCTCCTTTGGGAGTGGATGGTTATGAATGAATGAAGAAAAACATGTAAAATTCACATTTGTAAAATAAATGTTTACACTTACCCCAAAGTAACTTTTGGGAACACAATCTCCTCGCAGAGTTTAGAATGGACACAGCACTTTATTAGATGCTTCGAATCACTTGGTCTGGGAAATTATAGTAATCCTCTTATGGCGGGTGTTCTGCGAATCACTTGGTCTGGGAAACTTTAGTAATCCTCTTATGACGGGTGATCTGATTCCTTAGGTATCCAGACTTCGTATTTAAAATGCGGGTTTACTTTTAAGTTTTAAAGTTGCCCAAATACTTTCGATCTGTCACTTATAATTTTGGAATCCATAGTCCTATGTTTCTTTGGCTCCTGGGAGTTGCTAATTTGACGTTGCGATGCAGTCTGATTTGTGACTCCAATTTCGCTATATTATATCTCTCATTCTAAGTTCGAATCCCAGATTGTTCTTCCGACGAATTTTCCAATGAGAACCATTGTCTATTCCGGCTTCTCAAATCAATCCAATCGAAAGCTCTTAATTTTATGGGAAGGGGTGTTTAATTTAATTCTCCCCCGCGTATTTTAAAACATTACATTTTAAAATTCCATCACGTGACCTCTTTCAATATGTCGTAATGCTCCCGCCAACTAAAAACAAATCTGTGAACGTATTTGATGTTCAAATGCTACCTTTCAATATTGCCTCCACCAGACAGATTATCTATAATAATCTTGATACAGGGATGGTCTGGAAGCTATTATCGCATTATCGTCTCGGCCTTCGCCCCTCTCAGACAGCTTCACCAGACAGACAAAATGGTATTCTATTGAATCGATCATGCACGACCAGCTTGTGTCAATAGAAATCGACTCTGTCAAAGGTTGCTAGACCGACTCAAAGAGATAAACGTATTACCGCTGAACAGTGTAATTAACCTCGATAATACCACAGTTAACCTGGCGGAATGTAATTACGTCTGGGAGTGGTCGCAGCAAAAGGAATGTAGGGCAAAAATATGCCAAATACTAGGACGATGAGAGAGAAAAATGAAGAAATGAAGTGATACTGCCGGGGTGAAAGAGAGAGAGGGGGGCACAAAAGTACATGAACAAAAACATTTTGTCACAACTACCAACTATGGTACCGATTAAAAAAGTGTCCCATCATAACTACATAATGGGTGGACTGGCACGTCCCAGGGCCCCAGCACAGAGTGGGCCCCGAAAAGTAATAGTTAGAAGGGACCTTTCCCTTTAAAAATAATCCGTTTAGTTTCATCGCGTATCACACGTCATTGTATATCCCAGTTTCTCATACCCCTTACCAGAAGTTTTCCTCGGTACTTCTATGAGTTAAACTCTGACCATGAACAGAGAAAGCACACACAGCCATCACCAGTACTATTCCTGGACAAACTCTATGGAGATACCTACAGCCTCAGGCTGGCCACTGTTTTCTTTGAGCATATTCAAGTTCATGTCTGAGACTGTACGACGAAGTATAATTATTTATTTATTTTGATTATTTATTCATTGAGAGTCCGATTGACAGAGTGGTTAGAGCACTGGTCTCTCGCGGCTAAGGTGCCGGGTTCGATTCATGGTATTATCACGCTCTAGTCTACCCAGCTGTAAATGGGTAAATTAATATGAGACAAATATTAAGGTATGTTATCAGGAACTCGTAGGAAATAAAGAAGTAGAACACTAGACAACAGAAAAACAACAGACATTGAGTTAGAGAAGGAGACGGCTGAGAGGAAGGGAACTGGTCACCTCACCTCTCGATGCTGGAACTAGTATAGTGATGTCTCTAACACTTCACTCATCTACGGCAGTATCTGTTAGGAGACTACCTTTACCTTGTTGTTTATTCGTTGACTTTCAGCTCCCAAGGTACACTGACCTTCAGCAGGTTTACGCCAAGTCTTCCTATCATCTGTCATCCGTTCAAGGTCATTCCTCATCTTCTTTATCGCTTTCAAGTTCGTCCCCCGTTTCTTTCTCCGCGCGTTTTAGGTTCCCTTCTATTTCTCGTATCCTGGGGGTTTCTAGAACAAGGACTGCCTTGTAGTACTATTAGCGGGTTTCCTCTGTGTGTGTCACATCTAACGGCGTATGCCATCCAACGTCTGCTTGACCATGTGAGACAATATGTTACACAAGCTAATCTGTCACTGGCTTTCACAAACATCATCCCGTGAGATTTTCACTCACACACACACATCTTTGCGTAACATCTTCACACACACACACGTCGTCCAGGTTATCGTGATTGGTTAATTCCTGACTGCATATCTTATTCATCTGCATTATCTTTAATCCACAGCAGCAGTAATTGTTTTTGGATTCTCTTCCTATTTTCCAGGGCTGTGGAGTCGATCGTTTTTTAATGAGCTCGACGTTGGAGTCACTAAATAATATCAAAACTTCGAATTTTGTGCCAAATGACAAGTAAAAATCTGTAGTTGAAGTCGGAGTCGACATTCGGAGTCGTACCTCTACAATTTCAAGGTCCGGAGACTTTATTTTGGCCGACTCCACGACACTGTTATTTTGTTGTGACATCTGGTTATCTTAAGACATAGGGGTTGAAATGGTGCAGCAAGGTCACCAACAAGGAAATGATGACAAGAACCAGACCAGTTCCAGTGGAACAAGAGATGACAAGAACCAGACAAGTGCTAGTGGAACAAGAGATGACAAGAACCAGACAAGTGGTAGTGGAACAAGAGATGACAAGAACCAGACAAGTGCTAGTGGAACAAGAGATGACAAGAACCAGACAAGTGCTAGTGGAACAAGAGATGACAAGAACCAGACAAGTGCTAGTGGAACAAGAGATGACAAGAACCAGACAAGTGCTAGTGGAACAAAAGATGACAAGAACCAGACAAGTGCTAGTGGAACAAGAGATGACAAGAACCAGACAAGTGCTAGTGGAACAAGAGATGACAAGAACCAGACAAGTGCTAGTGGAACAAGAGATGACAAGAACCAGACAAGTGCTAGTGGAACAAAAGATGACAAGAACCAGACAAGTGCTAGTGGAACAAGAGATGACAAGAACCAGACAAGTGCTAGTGGAACAAGAGATGACAAGAACCAGACAAGTGCTAGTGGAACAAGAGATGACAAGAACCAGACAAGTGCTAGTGGAACAAGAGATGACAAGAACCAGACAAGTTCTAGTGGAACAAGAGATGACAAGAACCAGACAAGTTCTAGTGGAACAAGAGATGACAAGAACCAGACAAGTTCTAGTGGAACAAGAGATGACAAGAACCAGACAAGTTCTAGTGGAACAAGAGATGACAAGAACCAGACAAGTTCTAGTGGAACAAGAGATGACAAGAACCAGACAAGTTCTAGTGGAACAAGAGATGAGAAGAAGACGATGTCGATGGAGTGGACACACACTGAGGAAACCTGTTGATAACATTACAAGGCAGTCCTTGTTCTGGAATCCCCATGGTAACAGAGACAGAGGTAGACCACAGAACACACGGAGACGATAACTGGAGACAGAAATGAAAATGATGAGGAATACATCGAAAGACCTTGAACTAATAACACGTGACACGTGAACTTGTCATGTGTTTGTTGAAAGACCTATGCACTCTGGGGAGCTAAAGGTTATTGACCCATTGATTGATCTGGCTTTGTAATGCAATGGATGCAACAGAAATCAGCTGGCGAACGTCTTCAGTTTCTTCATCATCATCATCATTATCCTTCAGCTCTCGAAGGAACATAGGCCTTTAACAAATTTACGACAGGTTCTCCCGTCCTGTGCCATCCGCTATAGATCTTCCATGTTTTCTTTTTCCCTTTTTATTTCTGTCTCCATCTCTCTTCTCCGTATGTTTTTCGGTCTGTCTCAACCTCAGTCTTGTGGTATCTTGTGTTTGCTGCCACCTATGTAGTCTGACCTATACTTACATGTTTGAGTTGTTGTGGCTTACAGTTTCTTAAAGAATAGGGTACCAGCTCCCATTCCCAACCCTCATTAGTCGCTTTTTACAACATGCCTGGTAGGTCACAAGTATTACTATTTTCTGCACCCCTTTCGAGCCCCGGTAACACAGCACTGTGTCTTCAGTTTGACATGCCTCGTTTCGGAAGCATAGAGCAGGAGACATTTTACATCTGGGTTCAACGACCTTAAATAACGATAATAGACCTAAGGGTCTTTAATATTTGGACATGCGCCCTAATATACACCAAAACGAAGCAAATTTTTTTTTTTTTTTTTTGGTGAAAAAGTGTTCAACGAGCAATTTTTTTTTTTTTAAACCGAAACTTTTTTCTGTGCTCTTCCTCATCATATTCACTTTTTCACTCCTTATACAGCTTGAGAGCACCACTGCAGCTGGTCACGTGTCACGTACATGCATCACGGCATTCGTGTGCTTTTTCAGCAGTGGATTTTGTAGCAACTTGTTTTACATGATGAATCTGCCAGTCCTATGTACAACCTTTTATTAATCATCATCATTAGACTTCATCTTCCTAATGTGCATAGGTATTCAATAAACTAATGCCAAGTCCTCCTATATCAGTCACCTATTACGACACGCATGAGGCACCATTATGCCTATTCTATCTTGAGACATTAGGGAAGTACACTGGGTTTTCCCTGTGACTAACAGCATAAAGTTAGACAAAATCAAGACAACATCTTGGCATGGTAGAGTAGAGAATCATTGGGAATCGATACACTGAATTTAAAGTATTTTAATTATATACTATATTACAGTATCCATACTCAAAACTAACAAGTAATTGCTACTCGATAAATATAATCGATTTCTTCACTCAAACCACATACCCCTCTTTCCTTCAACCAGAAGTCCCCGCTCTTGGTTTCCTCGCACTTCATCCATGGAAGTCGTCTGCTTTCAAAATCGCCTGTGAAAAGAACGGATGGCGACTACTTACTGCAGAAAATATGTCGTTCGATGGAAGTGTACCCGGTAACCCCATCTCGCCATCAGTGTGAACTGGTGCACCCCATCTTAGTTCAGCGACGAAGATTTGGTGTTTGCTGTCACAATGTGCTATCTGACGGCTCTACAATTGATTTGCTTAGTATTACGGTTGGTCTGTTACGACATGTGACGTGGTGGGAAAATTTATTGGTTGACAAATCGTGTGTTATGTATGCCATCTTCGCCGAGCACTTATACGTTGTCAGAATACACAAATGTACTGATTTCTTTTCCTTTCGTGTTCTTTTGGAAGATTGCACTGAATATATGTACTTATCAATATGTGTGGTTTATTTTTTGGAAGATTGCACTGAATATATGTACTTATCAATATGTGTGGTTTATTTTTTGGAAGATTGCACTGAATATATGTACTTATCAATATGTGTGGTTTATTTTTTGGAAGATTGCACTGACTATATGTACTTATCAATATGTGTGGTTTATTTTTTGGAAGATTGCACTGAATATATGTACTTATCAATATGTGTGGTTTATTTTTTGGAAGATTGCACTGAATATATGTACTTATCAATATGTGTGGTTTATTTTTTGGAAGATTGCACTGAATATATGTACTTATCAATATGTGTGGTTTATTTTTTGGAAGATTGCACTGAATATATGTACTTATCAATATGTGTGGTTTATTTTTTGGAAGATTGCGCTGAATATGTGTACTTATCAATATGTGTGGTTTATTTTTTGGAAGATTGCACTGAATATATGTACTTATCAATATGTGTGGTTTATTTTTTGGAAGATTGCACTGAATATATGTACTTATCAATATGTGTGGTTTATTTTTTGGAAGACTGATTGCACTGAATATATGTACTTATCAATATGTGTGGTTTATTTTTTGGAAGATTGCACTGAATATATGTACTTATCAATATGTGTGGTTTATTTTTTGGAAGATTGCACTGAATATATGTACTTATCAATATGTGTGGTTTATTTTTTGGAAGATTGCACTGACTATATGTACTTATCAATATGTGTGGTTTATTTTTTGGAAGATTGCACTGAATATATGTACTTATCAATATGTGTGGTTTATTTTTTGGAAGATTGCACTGAATATATGTACTTATCAATATGTGTGGTTTATTTTTTGGAAGATTGCACTGACTATATGTACTTATCAATATGTGTGGTTTATTTTTTTGGAAGATTGCACTGAATATATGTACTTATCAATATGTGTGGTTTTTATTTTTTGGAAGATTGCACTGGTGAATAGATGTACTTATCAATATGTGTGGTTTATTTTTTGGAAGATTGCACTGAATATATGTACTTATCAATATGTGTGGTTTAAAGATTGCACTGAATATATGTACTTATCAAAGATAATATATGTACTTATCAATGTGTGGTTTACTATTTGGAAGATTGCACTGAATATATGTACTTATCAATATGTGTGTGGTTTATTTTTTGGAAGATTGCACTGAATATATGTACTTATCAATATGTGTGGTTTATTTTTTGGAAGATTGCACTGAATATATGTACTTATCAATATGTGTGGTTTATTTTTTTGGAAGATTGCACTGAATATATGTACTTATCAATATGTGTGGTTTATTTTTTGGAAGATTGCACTGAATATATGTACTTATCAATATGTGTGGTTTATTTTTTGGAAGATTGCACTGAATATATGTACTTATCAATATGTGTGGTTTATTTTTTGGAAGATTGCACTGACTATATGTACTTATCAATATGTGTGGTTTATTTTTTGGAAGATTGCACTGAATATATACTACTTATCAAGATTGCACTGAATGTGTGGTTTATTTTTTGGAAGATTGCACTGAATATATGTACTTATCAATATGTGTGGTTTATTTTTTGGAAGATTGCACTGAATATATGTACTTATCAATATGTGTGGTTTATTTTTTGGAAGATTGCACTGAATATATGTACTTATCAATATGTGTGGTTTATTTTTTGGAAGATTGCACTGAATATATGTACTTATCAATATGTGTGGTTTATTTTTTGGAAGATTGCACTGAATATATGTACTTATCAATATGTGTGGTTTATTTTTTGGAAGATTGCACTGACTATATGTACTTATCAATATGTGTGGTTTATTTTTTGGAAGATTGCACTGAATATATGTACTTATCAATATGTGTGGTTTATTTTTTGGAAGATTGCACTGAATATATGTACTTATCAATATGTGTGGTTTATTTTTTGGAAGATTGCACTGAATATATGTACTTATCAATATGTGTGGTTTATTTTTTGGAAGATTGCACTGAATATACGTACTTATCAATATGTGTGGTTTATTTTTTGGAAGATTGCACTGACTATATGTACTTATCAATATGTGTGGTTTATTTTTTGGAAGATTGCACTGACTATATGTACTTATCAATATGTAGTTACGCTAAATCTGCAGTTATGTCACCGGGACGAAGTACACAGGCTTTTAAAGGTCGTCAATTGGGAGCCGCGCTAGCGTAGTGGTTACAACACCGCTCTGGCGACCGGGTGATACAGGATCAAACCCGGGCGACGGCATTTGAGGATTTTTCGTCGACCGGGATTTGGACTGGATTAACTCGAGACCTGGCGAGAACATTTGAAGGAGTGTCGTCGACCAGGGACTGGCGGCTCCTGAGCCGACCCAGCTGCAATGGGTACCTCCGAAATCGGCGAGTATTTGCCTGAATGGCGAGGGACACCTGTCTCTGTACAAGAAATAAAGGGATACTCACGTAAAATCAATGTCAGGTTAGACATAAAATAATAACCTGAGATTTCGCCTCGAGTATTAGCGGGCGAACGCAAAAAAAAAAAAAATAAAATAAAAGGTCGTCAATATGACTGCCCCGTAGATTCTGCCCCAATATATATATATACAGTTGACATTCAAAAATCCGGCCATCGATAATCCGGTTCCTTCAGATTTCCGGCATGGATTTCGGAGCGCATTTTTAAATTTATCGCTTTGGCGCGCCACTGTTTTCTGGAGCCGTTTATGTTTTGATGCAGCTGTTGGGTCTTACTTGCACGTATTAACAGGCATTCCTGCTAATTCCTTCTCATTTTATCATTTATTTGCTGCTGTATAGCCCCATTATGGATTCAGCAAATAAAAGAAGTGGTGTAAAACGTAAACATCGTGCGTTTTCGATCGCAGATCATTTAGTTTTTAATTTTCTTTCTTTAAAGGACTGTACAGGTAGTCATTTTCTGATAAATATATACAGCATATATAACAATAAAAAATCCGGCATTTTCAACAATCCGGCACTCCTCAGGTCCGGAGGTTGCCGGATTTTTGAATGTCAACTGTATATATATATATATATATATATATATATATATATATATATATATATATATATATATATATATATATATATATATATATATATATATATATAATAAATTCTTTAAGCGCCAAACACGGCGCATAAGGCAGAAACCAGTGCTCTCCAGGTTGTTCGTTGTGACGCCACTCCTCTTAGCTCTTGCACATTATTTAGGCCCAACGTTCTTCCTTCTCTTATTATTGTTCTTCTGAGTGTTTCTTTTGGTCTTCCTTTTTTCCGCTTACCCTCAGGAACCCAAGTGAGCGCCTGTAGTGGTATTCTGTTGTTTTGCATTCGTAGGACATGACCGATATATGACCATCGTCTTTTCCTTATATAGTCGGAGACATATTTCTGCCTAGAGTCTTCTCTTATTTGTCGATTAGTCTTGAATTCTTTCCAACTGATGTTCATGAGTTTTCTAAGACATTTGTTCTCGAATGTATTCAGCTTGTTCTCCAATGATTTTGTTATTTTCCAACTCTCACAGCCGTATGTTAACACTGAGATAACATTTGAATTAAACAGACGAAGCTTGGTATGTATATTCAATGATCGTAATTTCCAAATGTTAGATAATCTATTGAAGGCGCTAGCTGCCAAAGCAATTCTAGTATGGATTTCTCTTGTTGTGTCACCATCCTGAGTCATTTTACTGCCTAAATAATTGAAACTTTCAACTTTCTGTAGTTTTTCCCCGTTCAAGATGATATCAAAGGTCTCGTTAGAAAAGTTCATAGCTTTAGTTTTAGAGGCATTTATTTGGAGACCAATTTTAACCGAGAGATGACACAAATTATTTATTGCTTCTTGGGATTGTCTTGGTGTTGAACTTAAGAATGCTACATCATCTGCGAAATCCAGGTCCCCCAGGAATTTTCCATTTGTCCATTTTTATACCCAATTGTTCATTGTGGGTATAGTTTCTCATAACCCAATCAATAGCTATTCCAAAAAGTAGTGGTGACATAATACAGCCTTGTTTCACCCCTGTTTCTACTGTAAACCATTCTGTATTCCCTTTATTTGTTCTAACACAACATCTTGCATTGTCATATAGCGCTTTGATTATATTCACATATTTTGTTGGAAAACCATAGATTGTAAGTATCTTCCACAATGATGGGCGGTGTAGACTATCAAAGGCTTTTTGAAAATCGACGAAGGTGATAATAAGTGGCGATTGCCTTTCCACTGATTCTTCTATAATTGTTCTTAGTGTGAATATTTGATCAATACATGATCGTTTCGGCCTGAAACCCGCTTGTTCTTCTCTGATCTTTTCGTCAGCATGCAATGTAAGTCTTTCTAACATCATGCAACATAATAATTTTCCAGGTACTGATAATAGAGATATACCACGCCAGTTATTACAGTCTGATAGATCACCTTTCTTCGGTAACTTTACAATAATACTGTCTTTCCATTGTTGTGGTGGTTGTTCTTCTCTCCATACTTCATTTATAATATCTAAAATTCTCAAGAGGTTGTTGTCATTAACTGCTTTAATCATTTCCCCTGAAATTTCGTCAACTCCAGCAGCTTTAAAATTTTTTAATCTTTTAACGGCTTGTTTGATCTCGTCCAGCGTGAATTCATCGCAAGTTATTGGCAAGGTGGTTGTGGGTGTTTCATTATTAAAATCAGGTGTTACTGTTGGTGGTGGTCTGTTTAGCACCTCCATGAAGTGCTCAGCCCATCTCTTCATTTGTTCTTTTTCTGTTGGTATTGAATTCCCTAATTTACCTTTAACAGGTGTTTCCATAGCAGTAGGCTGGTGACATAGTTGTTTTGTAATTTGATAAAGGCACCTACTATTACCAGTTCTTGCAGCATTTTCAGCTTCTACGGCCAGTTCATTGATGAAATGTCTTTTATCTCTTCGAGTTTTTGTCTTCACTTCTTTATTTAACAAGTTATAAGTTAGTTTGCAAGATTCAACTGCATTATGTGTACTTGCCGCTAGTAGTTTAAGTTTTGCTGTTTTCCTTTCTTGTATTTTATCCCAAGTATCTTCTCTCATCCATTTTTTTTTTTTATGTACTAGGTATCCGGTGGTCGCTACAGCTGCTTCTGTCATTGCTGTTCTCAGTTGTTCCCATTTAGTATCGATTGTCTTGGTGGTGATATCGTTGTCAATTTTGCCTAAAGCATCGAAATAGTTGTTCATTTTGACATTATATTCCTTCTTTATATCATTTGATTGCAGTCTGTGTACATCTATTCTTCTATTTTTATTCGGTTGGTATAACTTCTTCAGTTTAATTCTCATTTTAGCTATGCAGAGGTTATGATCGCTTCCGATCTCTGCACCTCTGTATGCTCTGACGTCTTGAACTGATGAGCGAAATTTAGCGCTTATGCAGAAGTGATCTATCTGGTTCTTAGTTCTGCCATCAGGTGAATTCCATGTTATCTTGTGGATATTCTTATGTGGAAAGATGGTGTCTGCCACAACGAGGTTTGATATTTCACAAAGTTCTAGAAGTCTTTCGCCATTTTGATTCATACAGCCTATGCCATGAGTACCGATATATATATATATATATATATATATATATATATATATATATATATATATATATATATATATATATATATATATATATATATATATATATATATATATATATATATATATATATATATATATATATACTAAGTGATATCTTAAACAATACAGTAATACAATTCCTTTCATCCTTTCCTTTGTTCCTGGTGTGTGTCCCATTCCATCAAGAAATAATTCTTTAAATGCTTTTCTAAAACCATGGACACCCTTTCTGCTTCCATTCTTAATTTATTTAACTATACACAGGCTTGGTTTAGCCTCCAGAAATTACACAGTAGTTTTGAAGAAACTACTGTGTAATTTCTGGAGGCTAAACCAAGCCTGTGTATAGTTAAATAAATTAAGAATGGAAGCAGAAAGGGTGTCCATGGTTTTAGAAAAGCATTTAAAGAATTATTTCTTGATGGAATGGGACACACACCAGGAACAAAGGAAAGGATGAAAGGAATTGTATTACTGTATTGTTTAAGATATCACTTAGTATTTTACACAAGACCTAATAATTATATGGAGATGAATCATGGACAAATGGCTCTAACTAAGGATTTGGAGAAAAAGTGTATTCACAGTGACCTGGAATGTGTTGTTACTGATATATTATGCCCTGTGCGTCTACTTGCACACTGTCTGAAACTGTCTCTCATCCCCTACATCTTTAATAGAGAGATAGTGATAGACAATATAGTGGTTAATCAAATATGTTTCAGGTTATATCCTGGCATTCAAGTACACGTTAAAGAGTCAGCCACTACTGAAAGGAACTAGTAGTGCGAGCGCCCTTTGACTTCAGAGGGACAGCCACCCAGTGCCTACTGCCTGGAGGAATTTCATTTGACCTTTCCTTCCATGTCAGAAGTGTGACAGGCTTCAATTCACCAGATCATACCCGGTCCTAAAAAATGCCGTGCAGAAGTCGGATGTGTTGACCGAAAGGTGCAGATATCACAGCTACGTTGGAAACAGACACAACGCAACCACCGTCCTTTTCAGGGCGAACGAAGAAGAAGAAGAAGAATTCACCAGATAAGTGGCCAAACAAGGCTACTGTTCAGAGTACACCAGTCAAACCACTATTAAAGACAGAAGTATCTAATGATGACATCTGTTTGGGCATGGTTATAGCCAGTATAAACAATCATTCAATAACTGTAAAATAAGATGGGTCTTAAGATATAAATATTCTACAACCAGAGTGAGTTCAACCAACAGAGAAGAACTTTCTACAAATTTAGAGACTTTTGATACTTTTGAACAATTTTCAAATGTTTTATTTATTTAATGTTGTAATTAAATTTTGAGTTCCTTGAAAGATTTTCAAACAGAAAAGAAAAACTTGTAAAAATAAATTGTAAATATTTACCAGCAGACTTACTTAAATTATTTAAGTTAAGTTACAGTTCTTGTTGGTAGCTAGTTTAGTTAATTCCCTTAGCAGAGCTAATAATATAAACAAAGGAGGATCTTGAGAGGAGCATATAGGAACTTAGAGTAATACATTACCATCTTCTCTAGGAACTTATACAGCTTGATCCTACCTTTGATGTCCATACACCCTTACTCTTTTCAGAGAAGGGGGTATTACTTATAAGACCAGTATCTTATCTGGCACTATCCTGGTATCACCTGATACAACTTTGTGTCCCGGATACTTTATAATTTCTATAACAATCAACCCTCTCGCGACACGTAGGTTACCTTTATCGGTACCTTTTTGTAGATGTGGGTGACGAAGGGTGTAACCCTATTTCCTGTGTTTCTAGTCATGGCCGGCCTTAGGCCGATTTAACTTATTTGGCTTAATCGGGCCTCGGGCTTACAGGGGAGCCCGCAATTGGGTTCCCACCCCCAGCTTTAAAAAAAAAAATAAGGAAGGAGACTATTTCAAAACAGATATAAGGAATATGTACAATTAAACCGTAATAACAATAAATAAATAATATCTGTATATGCTAGCTATATTTTAACATAAAACGTTGTAGAACAATCTTTAATGTTAGATCCAGGGGCCCACCAGAATGGTTCTCTATTACTAAGACACACTGTTTCTGGTGCAGGTGTCCCCAAAGTGTTCAATATCGACCCCCTAAGAGTCAGTATGAGTAGTATAGTAGGGCGGTTACGGGTCGCATTGTGGTGGATGAGCGTGACTTTTATATAACAAAATACTCCGATCGATTGTGGTGGATGAGCTGACTTTTATATAAGAATATATTAGTTCAATAATGGTGGTGTGTGTGTGTAGGTTGTGTGTTGTAGCTGGTAGTGTGTTGTTGTATTGTGTGTTGGTGTGTTTGTTTCTTTATTCAACAGGTGTTACAATATATATTTTACAACATATATTTATACATATATATTTATACGTATACACACAATAGTTATACATATATACATACAATATATTTTACAACATAGATAACAAAGTTTTTTTTTTAATAAACATATTTTTATTTTCAAATAACAGTAACAAAAACATATGAGCGGGGTCATATATTGGAAGACGGTTATGTTAGATGGAAAGAGGAAGGTGTGTACAATTTTTTTATTTCAAACAGCAATAACATAAAAAACATTATATAAACAGGATCAGATATTGGAAACCGGTTATGTTAGATGGAAAGAGGGAGGCGTGTACAATTTTTTATTTATTTTCAAACAGCAGTAACAAAGGAGACATAGTGGAAGAGAGCTATTTTTTAGATATTGAGGGGAGATGTCGTCACGTTGTCGTCGTGTACCAGTCTTTTTATGTAAAAATAGGACAGAGAGTTTCTGTGTTGGGTGTATGTGTAGATGGCGGAGTTGTGTGTCTTGAAACCGACATTTTTTCCGCCCTGCGCTTGTTGCGTGTTGAGGACAGCCAAAAAGGTGTTTTTGTCTAGTGTGTTGTGATGTTTATTGAGACCTTTAGTGGTGGTTTTGTCATAATCTCCAAAACAGTGGTAAGTTTTGCTGCAGAGGGAAACCATCCCACTGCCCTCATATTCTAACTTGAAAAGACCCGGTGTTAGTTTGTCTTATAACTTTTTGTCGCGGCATGTCTGACAAACGATTCGCTTTTTACCCCCACTAGCAATAAACTCGGACCGATGTTCGGGACACACTTCTGCGGGAAAACACTGATCGTAGACGCTATAAAATTCTTTTCGCATAGAGGGTTTAACGGCGGCCGCCAGGTTATTTGTACTAAGGGCCAAGTAAAGACTATTGGTATCAGTCTCACATAACTGAAAGTCAGCTCTGTCTACAAATCTATCTAGACAATCATAATAAAATTCTAACATGCGCAGTGTCGCGACTGGTTGACTTGGTGATAAGAACAGAACTGGTGTAAGGGACGTAAATCTGAGGAAATGATGATAAATAGTTTGATCAAACAACAAATAATAAGTGTAGTTATGCTAATTTCGCTCGACATGAGCCTAGAATCATTGTTATTAAGCAAAGTAGCAATGATAATGATGTCACAAATATTACTGCTTGTTATGTTTCTGATTTTGAAAGAGCATCACTTTGTTGTGAACATAAAGGAAGAGTCGATGACATCGTGAAGTGACCAGATTTCTACACGGACCACATTGCGGGGTAATTGTTTATTTGACCTCTCCGTTGTTCGTAGTAAATTTCACCATTCATTAAAATGGAAATTTTCGTTTGTATTTTTTGAACAGAGGCGACTTCTCGATAAGGGTCAGCGCTCCTGTTTACGGTAGTGGCAAGAATATAGGTCAACATTGTGCCCTAGTAGCTGTTCAAGCAGAACATATCAGCGTGCTAACTATGCATTGGACGTGTTACCCCTGGTGTTTATGAGATGTCGGCAAGACCTATGGAGATTTTTTGTTTGTGTTTGAGTTTTTGTTTGTTTGTTTGTTAGGACAGTCGATGTTGTTGTATTCTATTGTATAGATCATTATAGGTTGTTATATTATGATTATCATTTTATGCATCATTTGATGTCAATAGTTTTTCTTGATATGTATGACTATTTTAATTATGCATTAGTTCATTTCGATGCTATTTCTATACTATTGTGTTTTGGATAATGTGTAGTGTGTTAGATGGTAGTGACGTGTCGTTTACTATTGATGAATGCAATGAGCAGGTTTATATTTAACCTTACTGGTTACAAACCTATACCTATTTGCACAAGATAATCATTGATTTTTATACTCTGGTGGGGAACTTGAAGTTTTTTTTTTTGTTTTGTTTTGCAGATGTGATAGTTAAGATAATTTTGTACATAATGAGTTTGCCAGCCCTATGCACATACTCATTAGTTGTAGTGTTACAATAGTTACTTTTAATATATCAGGTGGAGATAGATATAAATTTATAACTAAATAATACTGTGGCTAAGCTGAACGTGATTGTCAGCCGGAAATATTTAAAAGTTTAAATTGAACTGTATAGAGAAAATTAACAGCGTTTGCTGATATTGTTATTTGATTGAGGAATCTAGAGATCTGATTTAAGCATCTAATTAACATACATTACGTTGTTTTCATATATTTGCAAAGTTGTATGTTGGTAATAGTGTGTTTTCCTATGTGTTTCTTTGTGACGTATTTTTGAAAATACTTACACGTGTTGATTAGTGTTTGCTTAGATACAGGAATTGTTATATGTCTCTCATTTTGCTAAAGCTAGTTTCTTTGTTAATTTGTTAATTATAGATTTGAATTAATTAAATTAAAATACTATTTTTATGTAACTTAGCGTTAAGAAATATTTTTGTATTGTATTTTTTTGGAAAATATTTTTTTTCCCGGACATTGTAATTTTTTGGTTTTGTGTGTGCTTGACTATGCGCTATGATTGTTATGTAGTGTGATTTTAGATCTTTAAAGAAAGTTTTTTTTTTGGGTTTTTTTGGATGTTATGTTGTATTAGCGCTTGATTGTGCGTTGGTCGAACTTAGATATATAGCTATGCTATTACTTTTTTGTGTGATGTCGATAATTTATTGTTGGTTATGTATAACTTGTATAACTTGTTTAAATTACTGATTATGTTTTGTTTAGTTATAAACTATTTTTATGATATTAGTATAGGTATACTTTGTTATTTTGTTTGTCGTTTTCGATCATGTTTGTATGTATTATAAAATACTTTGTTTGATCTAAATAGTTATTGGTATATATTTTACCAACTTTCTCTATATTCATACCTTTTGCTTTCCATCTGTTTTTGTTGATTATTCTTCATTCCATTCCTTCTCTTCTATTATCTTTTCAGTATGGTTTCATATTTTGTTTACATTCCATGCGTTGTTTGCGTTTCGCATCCTTCTTATATACTTCTTCTTTCCCTTCTTATACTTTCATTCTTTGTATTGTTAGTTAATGGGATAACTTTATATAGTGTAACTACTTGTGATATTTGTAGTTATTTTACATATAAGAAATTGTTTGAATGTGATATTATTGTTTTTCCTCATATTCGGATTTCATACTTACCTTTATTACGGATCATTTTTCTTTTGCTTGATATTGTCTTTTCTTTTACTATCGGTTGTTTCCTATTTAGTTGTTCAGTATTCACTTAACTCGGTTTTGTAATGCATTATTTTTTAGTATGTTTAATTGATTACATTGGATATTTCATTTTTACATTTCACTTAATGCTTATATTTTGTAGATGTCTTATTTTGACTTAACTTAAGGTAATTCTTATACGCATATGTTAGAGATTCATTGTCCTCTTAACTTTTTTGGGGATGTATTTGTCAAAAAAATGACAGAATCATTTTTTTTCTCCGGGGGTGAGGTAAGATGATAAGAACAGAACTGGTGTAAGGGACGTAAATCTGAGTATATTAGTAGTCAAGATCGATTCTGAGTTGGAGCACTTGTTTGCTCGTTGGCTATTGAATTGTTTTGAAAATATCTCGTGGTAGAGAGATAGATTACAGAAGGCGTGGAAAAACGCTGATCATCTCAAGTGTGAGATATATTTATTCTGTAATGTTTTGAGCGGGTGAGAATAGTTCGCGGCTAGCCCGCAGATGATTGATTGACTGAGTTGTGTTGACCGTGTGGAGGTCTCGTGACTGCTTTTGAGCGAAACGAGTGTGTTGTCTGGAGAGAGTGTTCTGGGCGTTTTGACCGGGTAGGTCAAGACAGTGTTTTTGGGAAGTGTGAAATGCCTGTACAGTGCTGAAGTTAAAATGTCGACGGATTTTTCGCTGTGGGTACAGCGTAGTATAAAACTGCAGTTTGAATTATTGTGGAAATGTTTATAACTGCAGTGTGCAGTCTTTAAAGGCCATTATTTCCTGGGAGAGGATAGTAGCTGAAGATTTTGTGTAGGCCATTTTGATAACTGCAGTGTGCAGTCTTTAAAGGCCATTATTTCCTGTGAGAGGATAGTAGCTGAAGATTTTGTGTAGGCCATTTTGATAACTGCAGTGTGCAGTCTTTAAAGGCCATTATTTCCTGGGAGAGGATAGTAGCTGAAGATTTTGTGTAGGCCATTTTGATAACTGCAGTGTGCAGTCTTTAAAGGCCATTATTTCCTGTGAGAGGATAGTAGCTGAAGATTTTGTGTAGGCCATTTTGATAACTGCAGTGTGCAGTCTTTAAAGGCCATTATTTCCTGGGAGAGGATAGTAGCTGAAGATTTTGTGTAGGCCATTTTGATAACTGCAGTGTGCAGTCCTTAAGGGCCATGATCTCCTGTGAGAGGATCGTTATTGATGATGCTTTGTAGTTGCTGATGAATTATATAAAGGTCATTGTTTCCTGTGAGAGGATAGTTGTTGAGGAAGAGATAGCGCTGAATTATTGATGAGACTTTATAGCGCTGATCTCATAGTAACTGCCGAGTGCGCAGTCCTTATGTGTTAAGATATACTTCGTGTTATGCTGTGAACTGTATTCTGACAATGTGCATTTTATATCAATGTGTTGTGACGTGAATAAACCAGTACTAAATGTCACCGGTCGTTTACAACCATCCATGACTCTTGTGTACGTACCTGTGGTGTAAACGACTAAACCAACACACGCACTCAATATTCCAGACGTGACAGTGGTAACACATATTTATTACTAGCCTATGTGGCGATGATGTAGACTTGAACACACATACCTTTGAAACATAACCTTATTGTATCACTTGGGTATCGCACAAAAATAATGTGTCTTTGAAGACCCAGTTCAACGGCCGTGAAATGGCTTTGGGGCGTAGGCGCATTAGGGTCGATGGCTGGGACAAAGATTCTCGCACAGCCTACCAGTTTCATGGATGTCTTTTCCACGGCCATCCTAACTGCCCACTAACCACCGGTCGTGATACCAACCCCGTCAATAAGAAACCCTTGGTTGAATTGTATTAAAAGACGCGGGAAATGGGTGATTATTTGAAGACCGAGTGTGATGTCAACCTGGTGGAAATGTGGGAATGCGAGTGGCTGCGACTCAAACGAACCGATCGATCGATCGGTCGATTTCTGAGCGACACATTCCCGAGCCTGAAACCGTCGTATACCAAGTGTAGATATCCACTAAAGGAACAACAGATTCTAGCCTCTGTTATAGACGAGACCTTATTTGGGTTAGTCGAATGCGACATTCGAGTCCCCGACTCCCTAAATGAGCATTTTTCGGAAATGACGCCCATTTTCAAAAACGTTGACGTGAGTAGGGGTGATATTGGTCCTTTTATGCGCGAATACGCAGAGAAAAATAAACTCTTGACTACTCCTAGAAGGACATTGATCGGTAGTTACGTAGGTGAAAAGATTATGTTGGCGACGCCTCTGCTTCGTTGGTATCTGTCCAAGGGCTTAGAAGTCACGTGAATATACCAGGTGATCGAATATACACCTGCGACTTGTTTCAAACAATTTGGGGATACCGTCTCCGACGCCCGCCGACAGGGGATATAGACGATGTTTACGCCATAACTAGCGAAACTATGAAATTGTTAGGGTGTTAGGGAACGCGGCTTACGGCAAGACGTTGACCAATAAGGCGAAGCACGTCGAGGTTTCGTACACGACCGGGGAGGAGACGTCTAAATTAATAAACTGTCCGCGTTTTAGAAAGATGAGTTTAGTGACGAACGACATTTTCGAGGTAGAGATGGTTAAAAAGAAAATTAGTTGGGACCTACCCGCGCAGATAGGCTTTTTCGTCTACCAGTACGCAAAACTGCGCATGTTAGAATTTTATTATGATTGTCTAGATAGATTTGTAGACAGAGCTGACTTTCAGTTATGTGAGACTGGTACCGATAGTCTTTACTGGGCCCTTAGTACAAATAACCTGGTGGCCGCCGTTAAACCCTCTATGCGAACAGAATTTTATAGCGTCTACGATCAGTGGTTTCCGGCCGAAGTGTGTCCCGAACATCGGTCCAGGTTTATTGCTAGTGGGGGTAAAACGCGAATCGTTTGTCAGACATGCCGCGACAAAAAGTTATACGACAAACGAACACCGGGTCTTTTCAAGTTAGAATATGAGGGCAGTGGGATGGTTTCCCTCTGCAGCAAAACTTACCACTGTTTTGGAGATTATGACAAAACCACCACTAAAGGTCTCAATAAACATCACAACACACTAGACAAAAACACCTTTTTGGCTATCCTCAACACGCAACAAGCACAGGGCGGAAAAAATGTCGGTTTCAAGACACACAACTCCGCCATCTACACATACACCCAACACAGAAACTCTCTGTCCTATTTTTACATAAAAAGACTGGTACACGACGACAACGTGACGACATCTCCCCTCAATATCTAAAAAATAGCTCTCTTCCACTATGTCCCCTTTGTTACTGCTGTTTGAAAATAAATAAAAAAATTGTATACACCTCCCTCTTTCTATCTAACATAACCGGTTTCCAATATGTGATCCTGTTCATATAATGTTTTTTGTTATTGCTGTTTGAAATAAAAAAAATTGTACACACCTCCCTATTTCCATCTAACATAACCGGGTTTCAATATATGACCCCGCTCATATGTTTTTGTAACTGTTATTTGAAAATAAAAATATATTTATTAAAAAAAACCTTTGTTATCTATGTTGTAAAATATATTGTATGTATATATATATATATATAACTATTGTGTGTATACGCATAAATATATATGTATAAATATATGTTGTAAAATATATATTGTAACACCTGTTGAATAAAGAAACAAACACACCAACACACAATAAAACAACACACTACCAGCTACAACACACAACCTACACACATACCACCATTATTGAACTAATATATTCTTATATAAAAGTCAGCTCATCCACCACAATCGATCGGAGTATTTTGTTATATAAAAGTCACGCTCATCCACCACAATGCGACCCATAACCGCCCTACTATACTACTATAATACTATACCAAAATAGTGCATTTAAAAACAGAAGGTTTTTTAAACCAACCCCCCTTTACTAAGTCCTATCTACGGCCCTGGATTAAGAATTCCATGGAGGTGTCGGTTTTTTTTTTAAGTCTGAGGACCCCTGTTCTAGTGTACAGTGCTTTTATAAAAGTTTCCCCACAAATTTGTTTTTAAATTTTTTATTTACTTCTTTATTTCTTTTCTTTTTTTTTTAACTAACAAAACAACCTCAGAAAAAAATACAATAATTGTGAGATCATCCTCACGAAAAAAATCATTTGATCACGCTAAGATTTGCTTTCATGAAACGTCTTTTCGCGTCTCCAGAATAATGTATATCACTCACAAAACGAACATAGCATGACATTGTGAGGACGAAGTTAACAGCACAGCGTATACCATTAAAAGTATCTCACCAACGAACGTTATCAAAATGTAGTGTGACCACACACGTGCTGAGCTGTTAAATACAGGGTGTTCGAGAATTTTCAAATAACCCCTGCCTGAGGTTACATCCGAATCATCATCATCTCAACCCGTAACCCGTCATGGGTCGTAGGGATGCCATGGTGGAAGCATCAGCAGACAGGGTCCTCCACTGCTCTCTATCCTCAGCAATACGTACAAGTGTGGAAAAACCGTGCCCTGCCCATTCTTTAATGTTATCAGCCCAGGATTTTCTTTGCCTTCCTCTTCTCCGTTTACCTTTGACTGTTCCCTGGAGGATCGTTTTCGAAAGGGAGTCATGACGAGTTACATGCCCAAACCAGGCAATCTTTCGACTGACAAAAGTGGTTCTTGGTGGCCTGCATACGTGTTTATTTTCTCTCTAACATAGACATTTGTTTTGTGCTCTTTATAGCAAATGCGCAAAATTCTTCTATAAACTTCAGACCTAACGGTCTTTTATATTTGGACATGCGCCCTAATATAACCGACTAGGTTGAACAGGACGCGCCTCGCCAAAACGAGGCAAAAGTTTTACATAAAGAAAAAAAAATAACATTTATACTCGAAAGCCTGAATCCTTCGCTCCGTATGTGCAGTGAGTGTCCAGCCCTCACACCCATAGAAGAGAATAGATAATACAAGAGATCTGTATAATTTGGTTGTGTCACAGCGTTATATCACTAGGTGGCAGATGGCAGGCCTAGTGACGTGATTTAAGTTTACAACTTCTCTTTTTATCTTCCAAGTTATTAGTTAATATCTTTACTGGCCATCTCCGCCAGAGGTGTAAATTCCTGGATGATACTATAATGCCTTTCTTGTATACCTCGGGTTCGTTCAGTTCCTTCTTCGATGTTATCGTGACTTCTCATATAGTGGTAGTGTAAACAAACATGACCTACTTTCAGCAACTCTTAAAGATGGAATTCATTCTGATCCTTCAAAACTTTTAATAACATAATAATGCAACACGTATGATGAGTCATTCAAATGATAGAGCTCGCATATAAGCATTGACTGGGTCTTTGTACATCAGGGGTAACTCATACATGAATTCTATGTCTTGTAAACTTCCGTATTCCTCCTTAACATATTATTATCTCCTGTAGACTTTCTTAGTCTTCCCAAATCTGTTCCTATTTACTCGTGGTACCTATGCTCTTTATTAGCATTCCATACTTTTTTAGGTACTTAAATATTTTCCTCGACGAACTGGTCAGACATTTCTCTATAACTGTTCCTAGAAACAAAATTCATCTCATGCATAAAAAATATATCTTCACCATTCTGATACTTACATGAGAGAGCAAATTTGCGGTTCTCATATAGAAGTCGACACTCACTTTTTCTTAAAAGTCGTAGGTAATTCTTCACAACTCAAACTTTGTTCAACATGGCTCCTCTCTAATATCTATAGTTTCCTTCATATATTTACCTCCTTTCGTTACTTTATACATAGTCGTTTTATATTCATAACCATCCGTTTCTTGATACATAGTCGTAAAGTTCTCATAGCGAACTGGCAAATCGTGCTTCTGCAACTCTCCTGGAAACAAAATTCTACTCTGTGCAAAATATAATCACAATCCAATATTTACAAGACAGCATAAACGCTGATCTCCTTTTAGAAATACACACTAACTGTGAACTACATAATCAAATACTATAGAATAGATAGAATAGATAGCATAGATAGAATAACACTGGCTGGTGATGGCTGGACATCTATCTATATATATATATATATATATATATATATATATATATATATATATATATATATATATAATATATATATATATATATATATATATATATATATATATATATATATATATAATATATATATATATATATATATATATATATATATATATATATATATATATATATATATATACATACAGTACTTTGCAAAAAAAATGGCAGTCATATTTTCGCAAACGCAGCACACTCATAGAAGCAAATAATAATAAAAACTGTATGTCCAGGAGGAAGATTGGTATCTCCCCCCCTATCTATTAACAGTGGTTTCAGTACAATATAATGTTGCCTTCTCCAGCAAGGCAAGCCTGGATGCGGCGAGGCATACTTCCCGCAAGTGTTTGTAGGTAATTGTGAGTCAGACTGTCCCAGTTTTTTTCAGCTACCTTCTTCAATTGTTCAACGTCTCTGAGTCCACTCTTTTTTAAATGATTCTTGAGTAGTGCCCAAACGTTTTCAATTGGGTTTAGGTCGGGACTGTTGCTGGGCCACTTCAGCACTATCACATTCTTCTCTTGCAGCCATGCTTTGGTGGTATGAGCTGTATGCTTTGGGTCATTGTCATGTTGAAATGTGCACCCATCGGGGTACATGACCTGCATAAATGGCAGAAGGTGTCCCTCTAGTATGTCGATGTACCTTTCTTTCGTGAGAATTCCTGTGAAAACACACAGTGGGGTGACACTTCTTGCTGCCACCCCTCCCCAAAGATGGAATTTATGGGTATGTTTCGGTCGCTGGTACACAGGCGTTACAGAGTCTTTCATCCAAATATTTATTTGAGCAGGATAAGACCAAACAGAACATTCATCTGAAAAAATCACATTGTCCCATGACAAATTTTGGTGTTCGTGGCACCAGTTCAAGTGCATCTGTTTGTGAGTCTCTGTGAGAAATGGTGACAAAATTACCCGCTTTTTTGTGTAATTCATCCTGTGTAGCTCCCAGTTGACAGTAGCATTAGATACCTCTGGGCTTCCCAACTCGATCATGCGCTGCCGTATGTTTTCTACACTCTTCATTGGCCCAGCCCGAACGATTTGGGTGAGACGCCGATGGTCCTTTGTGTCTAAAATTCTTGACCCCCCACTACCTTCTTTTCGCTCGATTCCATTACCTGCTTTTAATTTACTCACAACTCTGTAGATAGTCCGCTCAGGTATGTTCAAGGTTTTAGAAATGTTGGAACATGTTTGATTTCCTTCATTCCACTGCTGTGAAATTAACATACACTTTGACTTTGTATCCATTTTCTGCCACTAGCATTAGAAATTGTCGTCTGCTCTATTATCAAGGGACTTTACTCCACGCTAATTTTTTTTTACTTTTGGTAGTGTTTGCTCACTTAAGTGGAGTGTAAATTTGGGGCAGAACATGCATATTTAATTAGATTTCAGCATATTTAGCTGAGCAATATGACTGCCATTTTTTTTGCAAAGTACTGTATATATATATATATATATATATATATATATATATATATATAAAGTTATATATATATATATATATATATATATATATATATATATATATATATATATATATATATATATATATATATATATATATATATATATATGTGTATGTATATATGTATGTATATATGTATGTATATATGTATGTATGTATATACATATACATATATATATATATATATATATATATATATATATATATATATATATATATATATATATATATATATATGTGACAGGGGCGCTAGGGGTACCTCACACCCAAGACCCGTGCACCAAGAAAATTTATAAAGGATCGTTTGACAGGGGTTGCAATTATTGGTTGCTTGCAACCCTCTCAGCAGCAGACTTAACAATTCAAGCAATCCAAAGCCTTATGCAGATCAACATTTAATTCTACCGAACACAACCGAACACCAAACGAACAATCCAACAAACAATCAAACGAACACCCAGTCAGTGTTCATAGACTGTCTGAAAAACAATAAATAAAACAATGTCTAAGTGAACATTAATAGCATGGATAATAACACTTACCATAAAGAAAACATGCGCTCATCCTGATATCATCAACTATCTCACACACTCATGCGTGTCGTCCAATGCGACTAGTATGGTGTTGTGCATGAGGCTGGCAATCGCACCGGGTAACATAGGTTGCTACCGAAACCACTACTGCAAGAGCATCTGAATGCTTCATGCTGAGACAAACCACACAGGTGGCCCCATGCTCCCTCAGGAGCGGAGAAGAGAAATATACATCTCCAAGTACGCCCACGTGCTCTCACAAACCATGTTCACATAACAATAATAATCAACTGGACATAAAATAATATTCTTCAATACATGTACAACAAATAATCTCAATAATGAGAATTAACTACTACCTCTCAACCGACCCACATCAATACTCGTTCCCGCACTCTGAACATGTCGTAAGTGACGACTGGTGCGCCTGGCCACAAACGTGTCATATGTGACCCCTGACGAGATTGGGAACATCACATGAAACACATTATTATTACAGGAACAACCACTGTAACAGCATAAAAATGCTTCTGTTGACTTGTGGTGGACACCAGCCGCATTGGTGTTTCCATGCTCCACCGGGAGCAAACAGAGAAACACCTGTCTCAACTTGCCTTACGCACCAGAAATCTAAATGACTATTCTCCCTTCTAAGTAACCACTAAAGATAAACAGTAGAATAATCAATAATCGTGAAATACACTTAATTACTTTTACATTAAAGGATAAAATAAAATTACTCTTACATTAAAGAATAATATTCTTGGCTTTAACCAAAAACTGGAACTAAATACACCGCGTGTCGCTCGGCATAACATATTACAGGTTTAACACGCGGAGCGTGTTTGCTCAGACTCGTTATCGCCGCCTTTTATCACCACGAGGCTACTATCTTGCGATCGTTAATCTTATCTAAATTTCCAGTGGAATAGCCTTTCTGAAGAATGAAATAATCGCTCTTAAACTTTCACATCTATCTATCTATCTCATTAAACATTAAAATAGCCACATCGATATAATTTCAGAATCCTAGAAAACTAATGCTAATTTAAATTAACTCACGTGCTCAAGGCATTTACAGCTTGACTCTTGTGTGTCTTCTTAGTCTGTTCTCACTGGGCGGCTCTCTCAAACATAGACCGGTTTCGCCGCTTGCTACCCCTTTTTTATAAGCCCTGGCCTAACCACTCAATTTACTGCGCGCTACGCGTCTTAATCTGCGCCACACACAGATAACACCCGCGATTATTGCTCCAGAATGCATGAAAACACAGATTTACACAACTAGAGCAAAAACACAGCTAATTCGTAGGCTTATTATGGCCTTGTAATAAATCTGCTTGAAGATAACGTGACCAAAAGGCACTAAACCACATAGACAACATGACTGCCCAGATGGGGCCAGCGCCGAGAACGACAGACCTCAAGATGGCGCTGTCACATATTCCCCGCCTGATTTTGTTGTCGTCCCGACAACTGCACTAAATCAGGCGCTTCAGTCGTATTCTCCAAATCTGGAGGATCACCTTTTCCTTCACTTCGTCTCAGGTCATTGCTGGTTCCTCTAATGCTCGGACTCGCTCTGTCCATTCGTTGGATGATATATGGACCCCCTGTCATTGTGGGAGCACGAACTACAACGTACTCGTCTTCTGACCACATATCACGAATCTCGGATCTCTCAGCGTCGTGCATTCTCTTCTTCACCAATTCTCCGACCTGTAGTGGAGTAGAACACGACAGCTTGTCACATCTCTCTTTCCGGACTGCTGCAAAACTCTGCAACGGTGGCTCTGCTCTTACGTGCGCCCCTCGTAGCCAGGAAAACGTGTCCTTCAACGACTTTTAGATGAGTCTCCGCCTCTAAATGCCGACCACTTTTCCTGGCGCCCTTATGGTGACAGTTGCCACGGCCATCTCTTGGCTTGCACTGTGACGGCAATGTAGATGTGTTGGTACGCTTAGAGAGGGCGCTCTTTGATGGGCAAACCGATATCAAATGGTCCGGGGACCTACAATGGAAACATCGCTTAGGAAGCGGGCCCTGGGGACACTTGGCTGCCATGTGGTTCGAAAGGTCTCCACAGTTGAAGCATCTTATTTTCCTAGGCTTCCTTGGTGCCCTGGGTCGCCTCCTGCTACCCTTACATCCCTGGCCGCCTTTGACTTTCTTCCCTGCAATAAGCGCCTCACACTCCGGTCGACCACCAACCATCTTTATCTTTGAGCCATTCTGCTCCCCTTCTGTAACCTGACTCCCAGCCGCAGAGGGGTCTAGTTTAACGCTGTGGACATCGATTCTGTACGTGGCCTAGTTCTCTGCATCTAAAACAACGAACTGTCCTGGTACGTCTCCCCTGCTCCTGAGACATCGCATCAATTTTAGCCTCTAATTGAGCCACCTGTGCTCTCAGCCGCTCTACTTCTGCGTTTAATGCATGCGTATCTGACACAGTCTCTGTTCTTGCCACTTCAACACTGGCAACACCAGCCCCTGAAGCTGCTTCGACACTGGCAACACCAGCCCCAGAAGTGGGCTCAGTCTCCAAAAACCGTAGGGCATAGTCCATCACCGACGTGAACGATGCTGTAGGCTCCTTGATGATCATTTCCTTTGCAAACTTTCTTAGTAGGTCATCTCTCAGACAAGCACAAACTGGTCACGAAGAAAGGATGGCGCCAAGGGAGTGACGTTGTTCTGCTTTTGTGCCCTTACAACACTTTCAAACACCTCGTGAATGCGATGGGAGAATTCCCAAAGAGACTCCCTTGCACCTTGCCGGGTAGAGTAGAACGCGGCCATTACTTCTGGGATGCTCCGACGCTCCCCATACACCCTAAGAATGGAATGTAGCATTGCTTCTGGGTCACCGTCATCAGCCTGAATCCTCAGCTCCCTACGGACACTTGGGGTCACACTGTCAAGAATAACATCTGCCTGGTCCTCTTTACTCATCATCCCTACTCTCCAGGCAGCTCTCACCTCTCTGACATATTCCTCAGCCGTAGGACCCGTGCGCTCCCCAAAGCACCGCACTCTCTTGTGAGTAGGTACCACGATGTACTGTACTCGTTCTGGTTGACGATCCAGCCCTACTACAGGGTCATCCACCTCAGCCACATCTTCGTTATCAGTTCTACTAGCAGCACGTGTGTTGCGTGCCGCCATCTTGTTGCTAGTAGAGTTGACTAGAAATCTTGACAAACTGGATGATCCCGTCCCTTGCCTTGCACTGAACTGGGTGTTCTACTGTTTCGGCTGTTGCTGCTCTGATTGCTGAAGAGTTGCTTCACTGCGTGCTGTCTGTCAATCCTGCCGACGACGCCACTTGTGACAGGGGCGCTAGGGGTACCTCAAACGAACACCCAGTCATGTTCATAGACAAAAACAATAAATTTTTTTTTTTTCACTTAACATGCGTGTCGTCCAATGCGACTAGTATGGTGTTGTGCATGAGGCTGGCAATCGCACCGGGTAACATAGGTTGCTACCGAAACCACTACTGCAAGAGCATCTGAATGCTTCATGCTGAGACAAACCACTCCGGTGGCCCCATGCTCCCTCAGGAGCGGAGAAGAGAAATATACATCTCCAAGTACGCCCACGTGCTCTCACAAACCATGTTCACATAACAATAATAATCAACTGGACATAAAATAATATTCTTCAATACATGTACAACAAATAATCTCAATAATGAGAATTAACTACTACCTCTCAACCGACCCACATCAATACTCGTTCCCGCACTCTGAACATGTCGTAAGTGACGACTGGTGCGCCTGGCCACAAACGTGTCATATGTGACCCCTGACGAGATTGGGAACATCACATGAAACACATTATTACAGGAACAACCACTGTAACAGCATAAAAATGCTTCTGTTGACTTGTGGTGGACACCAGCCGCATTGGTGTTTCCATGCTCCACCGGGAGCAAACAGAGAAACACCTGTCTCAACTTGCCTTACGCACCAGAAATCTAAATGACTATTCTCCCTTCTAAGTAACCACTAAAGATAAACAGTAGAATAATCAATAATCGTGAAATACACTTAATTACTTTTACATTAAAGGATAAAATAAAATTACTCTTACATTAAAGAATAATATTCTTGGCTTTAACCAAAAACTGGAACTAAATACACCGCGTGTCGCTCGGCATAACATATTACAGGTTTAACACGCGGAGCGTGTTTGCTCAGACTCGTTATCGCCGCCTTTTATCACCACGAGGCTACTATCTTGCGATCGTTAATCTTATCTAAATTTCCAGTGGAATAGCCTTTCTGAAGAATGAAATAATCGCTCTTAAACTTTCACATCTATCTATCTATCTCATTAAACATTAAAATAGCCACATCGATATAATTTCAGAATCCTAGAAAACTAATGCTAATTTAAATTAACTCACGTGCTCAAGGCATTTACAGCTTGACTCTTGTGTGTCTTCTTAGTCTGTTCTCACTGGGCGGCTCTCTCAAACATAGACCGGTTTCGCCGCTTGCTACCCCTTTTTATAAGCCCTGGCCTAACCACTCAATTTACTGCGCGCTACGCGTCTTAATCTGCGCCACACAGATAACACCCGCGATTATTGCTCCAGAATGCATGAAAACACAGATTTACACAACTAGAGCAAAAACACAGCTAATTCGTAGGCTTATTATGGCCTTGTAATAAATCTGCTTGAAGATAACGTGACCAAAAGGCACTAAACCACATAGACAACATGACTGCCCAGATGGGGCCAGCGCCGAGAACGACAGACCTCAAGATGGCGCTGTCACACACACACACACACACATATATATATATATATATATATATATATATATATATATATATATATATATATATATATATATATATATATATATATATATATATATTCATATAAACCCTATCTGTAAAACCACAGAGGGTACATCTTGTCCGCACAGCAGCTCGAAATCTTCTCACCTGATCACACACTGATGACCAATTCAGGACTGACTAATGACCTCTGGTCATTTCAGCGTGGTGTGTTTTTCTCGCCACCCTTCTTATTCGCTGACCCACATCTTTTTACTTAAATTTATTTGTCGAGCTTTTTTTTCCCTTGTTCTCGAACATTCTGTTTACAACTCTTGATAATCACTCACTTTTAGTTAACGTGAACCGATATTCTGAACTGTTGTCAGTTAGCAATTTATTATTATTTTCATTCATTATTTTTTCCTTGTGAGCTATCCTAACTGTTTATCTCACTCTAACAATAGCATGAATAATGCTAGGGCAAGCCTCGCGGTGACAATCTTCACAGGAAAACTGATGTTACTTTTCCAGATCACATTCAGCCTTGTCATGGCAGCTGAGGCCATCTCAAGTCTTGTCTTGATTTCTTTACTTGATCTTCCATCACTACATATAGTGGACCCCAGATATTTAAAGGTGTTAACTTCTTCTAACGTTTGCCCATTTAACGTAATGTTGGTCGGAACATGTTTCTTATGGCTATTCACCAATATCTTGCTTTTTTTTTTATATTAATTTCCATCCCATACGTTCTTGTTACTTTCTCCAGTCTAGAGGTAAGGTCTTGAAGTTCTGATTCTGTTCCAGCTATAAGATCGATATCATCAGCAAAACGTAGATTGCAAAGAGGTCGGCCTCCAATCGATATGGTTGTTTTATAATCGTAGAGAGCCTCTTGCATAATATGTTCTAGATATTTATTAAAGAGCAATGGGGACAGGATACATCCCTGACAAACTCCTACAGTTGTTTTGAAAAATTCTCCAATGTCATTGCTTGCAAAAACAGCACTGCTTGCGTCCGTGTATAGTGTTTCAATGATATCTATGATGTTGGTATCAAAACTGAATGTTCTCATTATATACATTCTATATATGTATGTAATTTTTATCTCTCGATGTATGTTACAATTTCGCCTCTTCTCCCAATAGCCGCTATTTTTTTCTAGTTTTCAATTATATTCACATGCGCCCCTTGCTACGAGGATCCTTTCAAGTGGTAATTTTGTTCAAACTGACTTTCAAGAGAGCATTAGGGGTCGTCCACATATGACGTCACGCAATTTTTGCCATTTTTTAACTCCCCATCTCACCATGTCACATTTCGTCACAAAAATCAAGACACCTTTCCCATATATATGGCGTCACTAATTTCTTCACCCCCCCCCCCAATGTTTCTATTTTTAAAAATTGTACTACTGAAAAGCAATAACGTTATCGAATGTAAATTAGTGACCTTGTCATCATCATCACCTTCCAAGTGCCTAAGGAGCATATGCTTTATGACAAGTCTTCCTGTCACGTGCCATCATCTCAAGGTCTTTCTGTACCTTCTTTATTCCCTTCATGTCTGTCTCCAGTTCTCTTCTTCATGTATTCCCTGCTCTTCTTCTGCCTCTCTTACCCTGGGGATTCCGTTTAATGGTCTTATCATTCAACTACAATCCTTCTATTTAGGCAAGCACCATTTATGAGAGCACCGTGGTTAGAGCGCAAGCCTCTCGCGGCAAAGATAGCGGGTGTAACGATATTTGTGTATGCCCTTTTACATCACGTTCGTTATCTTCTGCATTATCACCTTATTTCTTCATTTTCCGCATTCGTCGTCTTATTATTTGACTTATTTCATGCACCTACATTATTTTTGCTCTTACGACGCCCAGACTTGTTTACGTTTTGCCAGGTGAATCGTAATAATACCAAGCTAATTAGACAGGTCAGCGGATAATACGTTTATCACCTAAGTCGTCTAGCCACCTTTGATAAAGTCGATCTTTATTGACACATTTTCGATTAAAAGAAAGCCATATTGTCTGTCTGAAAAGTCCGGCTGGCGGATGCACACAGACACAGGTGATAATACGTAGTCGTTTCCGCTGGCCCATCTTTGTATCCAGATCACCGATA
Organism: Oreohelix idahoensis; assembly: GCA_024509875.1. Taxonomy (NCBI): domain Eukaryota; kingdom Metazoa; phylum Mollusca; class Gastropoda; order Stylommatophora; family Oreohelicidae; genus Oreohelix; species Oreohelix idahoensis. The sequence goes on along the minus strand of JAMPIV010017711.1, from coordinate 102,380 downwards.
ATCTGTCTGGGGAGACAATATAATGGGAAAGCATCTAGACAGGAAATAAGTTCACAGATTTGTTTGTGAGTTTGCATAAAGATGCAATCGGAAGTATTACTGCCTTATTAGAAAGAGGTCACACGTCGGAATTTGAAAATTTGATATTTTTAAACACATGGGGGGATATTATGATTTAACACCCTGAACCATATAGTTCTAAAGAGCTTACTATTGGCTTGAGTTGAGAACCGGAATAGACTTTAACTTTCATTGGCAAGTTGGTCTAAAAGTACAACCTGGGACTTAACCTGAGAAATGGCAACATAATCTAGCGAAATCGGAGTCACAAATCAGACTGCATCGCAACGTCAAATTAGCAGTTCACCAGAGCCAGAGAGAAGGATCGGACAAAGAATTCCAAAATTATAAGTGACAGATCGAAGTATGTGGGCAACTTTGAAACTTAAAATTGAACCCGCATTTTTAAATACAAAGACTGGAGACCTAAGGAATAAGATCACCCGTCATAAGAGGAATACTAAAATTTCCCAAACCAAGTGATTCGAAAGATTCTAATCTAAGTTGCTATGTCCATTCTAACTGTGCCAGGAGATTGTATATTCCATTTTGGGGTAAGTTGTGAACATATATTTTAAAATGTGAGATATAACAAGAAGCAATCATGTCTTCGCAGACAGACTGCGAACCCAGGTAGTCACTTGCCTGTTTGTCGCTGGCCCCGGAAATGAATTACGTCAAAGTCGCTATTCCTCTTCACGTTTACTGTCTGCATCAGAAGCGGCCAGACGACTTAAGTGATTACAATTAATCCTCAAGATGGTCAATTCAGCCGTGAAATAACATTATTGCAGTGTGAACAGAGGTTAACAACTCGCGACTATGAGGTGAGGAAAATGAAGACATGAAGTGATACTGCCGGAGAGAACGAAAGTTATAAAAAGTGCATAATTGATTTCATCACAGTTGGAAAAAGTTTATGATTGACGTTCATAACGGCACGCTTGAGAGAATTAAATGTACACGGGATATAAGTCGTCGGCGAGAGAGTTGCTATCTATGTTTTTGCATATAACAGCTAACAAATGCAGATGAAAGTTAACTATTGCAGATAACGTTAACTATTGCGGATAACAGTTAAATATTACTGATTCGCAATAAACTGCGGATCTATTGCCCAATGGCATACAATTTATATTCTATATTTTTGTATCTTTCATCCTTCGTTTATCTAAACCATACAGAGTTTTACCCCCAATTTGTCTGCATTAAAGACATTTGAGCTGTCATTTAACTGTTACCAAAGACTCAGTTTTGAGGCTATACCTTAGGGAGTTAAACTCCGTTTAGTCCGTGCAATCGACAACGGCATTTCTTCCCCTCCCCCTCTTGTTATTTTCTCATGAACTTTACGATAAGCAAACCCAGCAACCCGAGCAGATACTTCTCTTCTGCATCAATATCTCAACCAGTTTACATCTTCGTTGAATGGAAATGCACTTGCTTACGCTCTTGCTCTCCATTGGTAAACTGCTGTGTGTATAACCCCGCGGCCACCAATTCAAGGAAGCCTGGTCGAAGAAGCGGCGAATCGGCACAGGTGTCGAGATATTCGCAGTAGCGACACTGTGTCACATTTTGTCCCTACCGAAAACACTCAATTCAGGTTTGAAAAAAAGCCATAAATAAAATTTATTTAAGGGTAAATTTAAACAGTTCGGTCCCCGCAGTGCAATGAATCCAAATTTGTATAGGGACATAGACTGATCAGTAAGCGCGGTAAACGGAGTGCAGCGCGGCGATGCCCGCACGCAGTCTCTAAGAAACATTCTAGCCTGGAAGGAAATCGTTTCCACCATTCGACAGCCACCACCCAACTTGCTATAGAAACCGTGTTTGGTAGGAAAATATGAAACTCTTGGTTTTAGAACCACTGTTGACGCATGTATTTCATCGGATAAATTTAATTATTTTAAAATCTAAAAACGCATGTTTTCTTATACCAGGTGACAAAGGTTGGTGACGATTGAAATGAGAAGGGAAATGAGAAATATAAGAGATTTCGGTAACCTGATTTAGCATCTGAATGTTTACTCCACTCTACTTTGATCATTTGAACCTTTCCCGGGTTAAATTTTTTTTGCAGGTGTGTTTATTTGGAAACATTGTACGGGAACTTGGATACTTATATTGGCACTAGTAGTTTAGGTACAATGAGTCTATTGATCTTACAACTTTTTACAAGAGGGCTGGTTGCATTATTCGGCCTACGATTTGTGTTAGCAGATCTGACGCACTGAAGTACCGTGTGGAAAGGGAGAAAACTGTGTCATGTTGTATGTGGACAGGGAGAAAACTGTGTCATTTTGTATGTGGACAGGGAGAAAACTGTGTCATTTTGTATGTGGACAGGGAGAAAATTGTGTCATTTTGTATGTGGATAGGGAGAAAACTGTGTCATTTTGTATGTGGATAGGGAGAAAACTGTGTCATTTTGTATGTGGACAGGGAGATTGTCATTTTGTATGTGGACAGGGAGAAAACTGTGTCATTTTGTATGTGGACAGGGAGAAAACTATGTTATTTTGTATGTGACAGAAATAAGTATTCTTTATTCATCATTCTCATTTTCGCTCCTTGTGGAGTATGGAAGCACCACTGAAACTGGTGCCCTTTCTGGAAGCCAGCCTCATGGACAATATTAGCAGCATTATACGACATGTCTGAGGGAGCAGGAGTCTATTCTTTCTGTGTCACATCAGACCTCATCACTACCCCAGCCGAAAGAAGCGGGGCGTTGTCATTATGGTGCATGGATGGCGGACAATGCACAGTAAACCAAGCGCTTCTTCCTCCTTAGCTTGAGACCAGATGTGATGATTCTTTAAATGCAAGTCAAGCTGGAGAAACTGGAGCTCATGACTTCATCTCAATACGTTTCGGAATGGCAGAAAAGTCAAAGGAAAAAGCCTAGGTCTACCTACAGTGTAGATAACACCAAGGAATCTTCAATTTGGTACTGGCTGCAAACGAGCGTGAAGCTCTGTAGTCCTAGCTAACAACAACAGCAAATCGCTGCAGACTTCAAACTTTTGTTAAATTAAGTTGTGAACTGTTAGCATAACTGATACTCGCTTCAGCATTTGACGAGAGGGGACGCTGCCACCAGTTTTAGACACCACTGTTTTACGTTTAATATACAGCGGGGATTCAAAAGTCACTTGCTATTTTTAAATTATTATTTTTTCACTTCTATTCAACCAATTTATATGATACAAACATCACAATAAAGACAATTAACTGATATTTACTTACTTACTTACTCGATCCTCTTCTACCGTGAGGTGTAGAGATTTCGAAGAGAGAGGGCCACACTTTGCTATCGGTTGTCTTCCTTCTGGCCTGGTTTCATTCTAGTCATCAGTCCTTCATTCATTCATAATCCTCCACTCCCAAAGGAGCATAGGCCTTCAACAAACACATGCCAAGTCCTCCTGTCACGTGCCATCATCTCAAGTTCTTTCCACGTTTTCCTCATCATTTTCACCTCTGTTTCCAGCTCTCTTCTCCATATGCTTCTTGGTCTACCTCTGCCTCTCTTGCCCTGGGGGTTCCAGAACAAGGACTGCCTTGTAATGCTATCAAGAGGCTTCCTCAGTGTGTGTCCTACCCATCGCCATCGTCTTCTTCCCATCTCTTGTTCCACTGGCACTTATCTGGTTCTTGTCATCAGTTCCACATTGGCAACCTTGTCACACCATTTTAATCCTTCTATTCTATGCAAGCACCCATTTATGAAAGTCTGTAGCTTTTTGGTTGCTGTCTTTGTCGTTCTCCATGTTTCAAAGCTATACAATAGGACTGACTTCACATTTGAGTTGAAGATTCTTATTTTCGTGTTGGATCTGATTTCTCTTGAACTCCATATATTTCCCAATGCAATGAAAGCCCCTCTTGCTTTTTGTATTCTTATTTTGAAATCACTGTCTGCCCCTCGAACTTGTCTATATTGCTGCCAAGATATGTGTACGATTTTACATCTTGTAGTGGTGTTTCTTCAAGTTCAACCCTGTTATCATTACCTGCATTTATTCTCATTATTTCTGTCTTTTCCCTGTGTATTTTCATACCTAATTGCTGTGACCTCTTATCGAGATGTTTTCAATTTGTCCTGCATCTGTTTACGGTTATGGGACAGAAGAGCCAAGTCATCAGCAAAATCCCAGATAATCCAACTGCTTAGTCAGAGTCCACTGGATTCCATTTCTGGTGTGTGTGTGTGTGTGTTGATGTTCTCATAACCCAGGCTATTGCTAGTAAGAAAAGAAATGGAGACAACAGACATCCCTGTCGCACTCCCGTTCTTATCCCAAGCGGTTCTGTAAGCTGTCCTTCATGAAGAACTCTGCATGTCATGTATTCATCCTCGGCCATTCAGAGATTGCCTAATGTTGTCCTTCCAGCGGACTCTGAGTCGTCCTGGAGGTCTGGATCCCTGGCTCTTAGCTTAGCATACCTGCCGTGGCAACCGATCTTCTCCCATTCTGCAGACATGGTCAAACCATCTTAGTTGGGACTGTTCTATTTGGGTCTGCAGGGGTTGAGTTTTTAGGCCCTGGTTACGAACTATGTCTCTTCTAGGCACTTCAACCAGCATCCTCAGATACCTCGTTTCTGAGGTCTGGATCTGGCTTTTGTGGGTTGTTCTCATTTAACTGCCATTTTATTACATAAAGTTCTATTTTACATAAAAATTACACCTCAGCGTGAGATCCGGTTTGTTCAACACAAGATGTTATAGTGAGCAGCAATGTTTGCTGTTTCTTGTCAAGTCAGTTCATTGGTCATTTTAGATTTTATTTTGTTTTAATTTGTTTCTGGGCATGTTATGAGAAGAGGAAGGCTGGAACATATCGTAACAACAGGTAAGATTGAAGAAAAAAGATAAAGGGGAAGAGAAAGTTAGCAAATACTGGACATCGTGGCATGTAAACAACAGAACTGATACATTGTATTGGAGACAGGAAGTTGTGGAGAAACATGATGTCATACGCCACTAGGAATGGTACTTGAAGAAGAAGAATTTGTTTCTGGAAATAAATAGTTTTTTTTTTTTTTTTGTTAGAAAAAAAAAAGAGAATTATATGTCGTGACAGAATGGGGCGACATCTCTCGATCTTTTGTTTCACTCCGGCAGTAATCGGTGCATTTGTGGTACTGATTTTATTGCGTGCTTTCAATTGTCGCACTTTCTTTCGTTCTTTCTATTCTATGTAGCAGATAGTTTATATTTTCAAGTATTCTTTCACTACTTTCAGTATATTGTGTCTTGTCTGTTATCTGACACTCCTTGTGGATGATAAATACCTCAAATTTGCAAGGAGATGAAGAGATAATATTACGAGAGGCAGATTGGTAAGATTCCCTTGCTACGGATTAACACGTACATCGCCCAGCGCTATCCGCCTAATCACCGATAAGACGGGTGTACATACACAGATAAGACATTACTTTCTGATAAAGTAATGAATTGTTACTTTTGGAGCAAGTTGTCATATGAGGTTAACGACACATTCGCAAGTCTGCACGCAAGGCATCGCATTCCTTATTGCCATATATGGTAATACGTGACCTTTTGCTTTACGCACCTTATTTCAAGTGGAATATTATGAAAGTACAAGACCCGAACCCGCCTGTTTGAAAAGGATTGGAGCGTTTATTTAACTCCATAACGAACAGATGCGTGGGAGACCGGGAATATAACATGACACGTTTCAGTATTATTCCACTGTGAAGATCGCTTGCCAAGATACCAGACCTTGCTTGCTAGAGTGAAGCTGTGGCTGGTTGATTATATTGATGGATAGATGGAAGAAAATGAATGTATGAATAAGTACCAAGACTGTCCAAGATAATCTCACTGAAATTTTGACTCGTGGAAAATCTGCAGAAAATGTAAGTATAAGTTCCGCAGGAAGAAAATAGAGTGATAATCACTGGCAGATCTATTTATAGGGATACTGGAAAGTAACTGTCTCTTAGCAGGTTGAGAATCCTTGGAGTAGACTAAGAGTTAGTAGTTATCCAGGCCACACTTTTCCCTAATATACTGTATTATTAGAAAGAGCCCCCATTAATTAAATAAAAATATGACATAATCTTACAGTATTAGACATCACTGTAACACCAAAGAAACGTCAATAACTAATCTTGGATTTAGAAAATTACAATGAAACTTTACTGATGAAAATAAAAATATGTCATGTATATAGAATATGTATCAATCAAATATGTATCGAGTTTAAGATAATCAAAATTGCAAAAAATGCAATAGTGTATTTAAAGTTACTGACAGTTTGTCTCAGGGCTTTGAGAATTTCACTTGAGTTTGAAAACAAAGACTATTTATCTTTCAGCATTAGGACATTGGTGAAGTTGTGTTTATAGTGGTTATAGTGGTTTACAAAAACTTTTAATAATTCATCATAGGACATTTCTTAAGTTTGATTGAATGAAGTGGTTGGTTCTTGATAGGGCCACTTATCTGGATTCCTGACAGCAATCCTGGTCACTCCCTGATTTCTCCAGGTGAAAGAAAAGGGTTGTGTGTGTTAGGTGTAGATCTATCTCAGGGGTTGGAAGTTCTCTTTCCCTGGTCAAAATATCGACGTCATCGATGAAGACGGAAGCTCCTGTTGTAGTCTACCCTAAAAAAACTGGGGAAGATACAACACGACTTCGGTAACCTTCCATTTGGGAGAGATTAATTATCAAGTCTTTGTGTCGCCCGTCCTTCAGACTTCACAGTACAGACCAATTTTTGTTTTTTGTACTGCTGCCCAACGGTTTATGCATGTGAGACAAATACCAAAACACATCATAAGGGTATTTACCGGTTTGCTTAAGTCAATAAATCAGATATATCATAAAAGACATCTTCAACATGTACAGTTATCCACCATCACTAATAGTCCTTCATAACCCATGGTGTCTGCTTAATCTCTGCCATGTTCACAAAAGTATTGCAATAAATCAAATCTCTTGTTGCAATCAGTATTCAATGTTTCTGGCTCTACTCATTATCCAGAATTGAAATATACACTCTTACAAAGCCATTCATACCTCTGTATTAATATGATTATTAATATGATTATTCTTATCATTATCATTATCCTTAAAATGCACCAGCTGGATTTGATTCTCTAACCCAATACACTTTGGAATTGAAATACTCCTTTAATTCAGCACACCCAAATTAACTCAGCAGTGTTATTAAATCAGCACACCCAACTGTTAGCACATTGGCTCTACACTGAAATATGCTTTAAATTCCATTAAGTGGCAAAACACATGGGAGATAGCTCATCCATAAGATTATAGTCAACAGTGACATCAAGTGAAGAAAGTCATTTTCAGTCTTACTGTCGTAAAAAATTTTAATCTGTATGACACCACGCTCAAATTCCCCGCTCAAAAACTAGCATAATATTTGAATCTAAAACTAATTATAGTATTTGAAGCAGTCTAAGAACCCAGTCAAATTTACCGCCCACCAAAATTTATCTAAGAGCATAGTACAAATTTAACAACCAATCATAATGCTTCTTTTTTTTTTGGTAAGGATAAAGAAACCTTTTAACTTGGTAACAATGCCTATTTTGTGTTTTTGACCGAACGAATATATTTTATTTCTTAACATCTAAAGATAATTAAACATAAGGGAATGTCTCAAATGATAGCGCTGATATTGCTTAACACATAAGCATAAATATTCACGCATGATAAAATTTTATTGTAGTATAAAAATTTATTTTAGTGATATTTTCACATCAGGGTAATGCCCAATTTAATTACTTAAAAATTACTCAGATTGAAATGCAAAGAAATAACTAAAGGAAAACCATACAGAACGACAGAGAACAATGGGCCGTTTAATTATCACTTTTGATAATTAAAATCGGTCAACTAATAACTATAATATAAAATATTTAAACTTAGTCAGATTATACAAACACGCTCAGAATCGCATAAGGCACAAGTCTCAAAAATTAACTTTTTGACTTTTCCTCCGATTGGCTGGATGTAGTTCTATAAATAGTAACAAGGTGGTACTATCGGGGCCATTAGATTCAAAAATTTACACCGAGCTGACAGCATTGGAAAGATAGAAAGATCAAGTCTTCGCCTTCTGTTCTGAAAGCAGTTCTAAGATCCCTTAGAAGGCCCGTTCAGCTTGAGTGTGTATGAATATATTTACCTGAGGGTAAGAAAGATATATTTATTTGCTTATTTTATTAATTATTAACTTGTGAGTAAACAGCCTATGTGTTCCATATTAATTCGAAAGTGAAACTGCCGGCGGGATGTGTTGTGTCACCCTGACCAAAGTAGGAATGTGTGTAGTATTGCAAGCCTGTTTGAAATGAAAAAAATGTGTATAGTGTTTGCAAATAGGGCACAAAATTTACGAAAGTAAGTGTTAGTAGTGGTTTAAATTGGTATTTTCTTCTGGAGTGACACACTGTTCCAAGATCATGTGATAAACATATAGGGAAGGTTAGAATGAAGTAATCAATAGGTCACATGCTGTATTGTACTTACCATGAATATTGTATGGAAGCCAAGCATGGACGAGGGACACTAACATTGAATCCAAACAGAGAAAGAATGATTACATGAAACTGATTGTAGGCAACGGAATTTAAGGTCTTGTGCAACTTGTTAGCACAAATATTTGACAAGGGTAAGTTTTAATATTGTTTAGGGGTGAATGGATTGAGGCAGACTTCTACATGGAATAGGTTGTCCTTCTATTCCAGGTTATATCACGAAATTACCTCGTGGCTGCATTCAATTGAGAGGAAGTGTGGGAGTTGAGAGATCCTCATACAACTGGCACCAGACCCCATCGTCTCAGTCAGGAGCTACTAAGTTTGTGGTCCTGACTTGTACATATATGAATATCAGCAACAACATTCGAAGATAAGTCCTTTAAAATGGCCAGTATCAGTTTATCCAAAACCATTCACCAAAAAGTATTCAAAATAAACTTACAACCCTTGGTAGGATGAAAGTATCAGACCTTCCAAAGTAATCAAGAGACCTTACAGTGTAGTACTAGCAGAAGTATCAATATTATGAACAGGAACTGTGTGTGTAGATATTCCAGTGACCCCTTTACAAAAATGGAACAGATTTTCCACAATATTTATTTTACTGTGTAAGTATCATTTTCTTGATTTTGAGAATTCCTGACCTAAAAGATTGAAGTTCAGGACAATTAAATTGTACATAAAATTTCATACAGCCTTGCTTAAATAATTTTATTAAAGTTGAAGTTCTGTTTGAAATTAATCATTAATTATATTAAATACATTCCCCTAGACCCGTAGCTAAATCAATTTGGGATCTTAAGAGGTAGCAGTTAGGGACTCAGAGTACTACATCATCATCTTCTCTGAGAACTTACATAGCTTGACCCCACTTTGATGTCTATACACCCTTGTTTTTTCAGAGAAGTGGGTATTACTTATAAGACCAGTCTCTTATCTGGCACTATCCTGGTATCCTCTGATACACCTATTTGTCCAGGATAGCTTATACTTTTATTAACATCAAAACCTCTTATGACACTTACTAGTTGTAAAATGCATTTATAACATCAAAAGATCAGTTATACTCTTGAATAATAACCATCTAAAATGATATTACATACATGTAATAGAATGTAATCAAATATATATCTCACTCACCCACTCGGTTGTACTTTTTGCAAAAAAGCGAAGCTTTGTCAAAAGCAAGTCTTACGCCTAAGCACAGGCTGCTTATCATTCGAGTTGAGTTCTTTCGTGACCAAATTTGTTAGATGCAGTGCTAGACTATTTTTAATCTTCAGACTAAATACTGAGACCAGCGAAAACCCATTTTTACCAAAGGCAGATTTATAGGACTACCCACCCATTTTCCATCTTAGTTTAATTAACCCTTTGGCACTCTTGTCATCTGTACTCTGTCCCAAGGATATACCTTACTTTACCTTGGTGTGAAATCTAATTTCAGAGTTCTCTTATTGCAAAGTTGTCCCTTCATCTATTACCGTCCATTAAACACATACCTGTTCTATTCATACTGGCTAGTGGTCGGAACGGAGGAGTGAAATTTAATACACTGAGAAATTATGAGTGTAGGTGGTCTTGAGACCGGTTAGTGCGAAGTCGCTATGTGACAGAAGGGACCGTTAAGGTAAGAATAGGAATACAATACACATTGAAAGAAATAAAATGAAGGAATTGAGAAGAAGAGCAAAATAAATCGAGAGAGCGAGAGAAAAAAATCTCGTCTCGTCACAGTAGCCTAGAATTCAGAATTCCTTCTTAACATGCCGGACACCTTTTATTGGAGAATTTTGGACGGACTTTCATAGCCCAGGAAATCTCTTTCATATTAAATAAGGAAACCGGGACTGAGAAAACTGAAGGACCACACACGAAGTCAAAGAGGGAACTTATTAAATTAACGACACCCTAGACGAGAGTAAGAGGCCGATTAAAGTCTCTTTTATTCATCTGAGCAAAACGTCTGTGAGCCAGGATTAGCGTAAGTTGTCATTTTACATTCTATATTTCATTACTAACATGTGAACTAACATTTATGTGTATAATACTGTGTGAATTTTAATATGTGAAAATCGCTCGTGGATGTCCAAGTCATTTGAGGCTGGCAACCTCAGCGTATAGAATGATGATTCATGAACCACCACTGCACAAGCTGGAGATTGCTTTATTGCTAGTTTCTTAAAGAGAACTAAAAGCATAAAGTAATCCCTGGTTCGTATGGAGCAGGGAGAAAAAGATGAAAGAAATGATGTACATTCTAAGTATAAACACTAACAGTTTCAAAGCAGAGTAAATGTCCATATATACATATTCACTTTAAAATTAGTGTAAATTTTCAAGATTTAAATCAGTGTAAACATAAATGAAAACATATTCAATTTATATTGTGAACACTTTTCCATCAGTAGAGAGGTAAATGTAAACAGACTCTATCTGTTTTATTAACCTTTTCATTTAAATGTATTGTAAGGCTAAAGCTATTCTATTTTAATGTAAAGAAAGTTTTACCCCGAGGGATTATATTTAATTCTCATTGAGGGTGAATTCTGAGATAAATAGGATGGTAGAATAGAAGAAGGAAAGGGGGGGGGGGGGGGGGGGGGGGAGACACATAACTATGTGTGTCGGAAAACGTATTACTCAAAATAGCGTTTGTCTCTATTCTAATACCACGGTTATCGGTGGTACCAGCAGAAGTACTATCTCTGGAACCAAGTGAAGGTAGAAGTGGACTGACGTTGTGCCATCATAAGAGGGTCTTTTAGACAGACGCAGGACCAGCTTGGCCGTTACTCCTTGACGTTCTAGGAACGTGAGGCTCCTTTAACCTTGACCAGCGACGAGCGACAGCAGTGTAAACAGAACCCATCAGCGGGATCATAAACTACTATTGGCAGCTAAGTGAAAGATATACGCTGCCAAAGTGAAATTTTTTCCATCATTTCTACTATAAATCAATGATGAACGTTTTCTTCTAAACTATTCAATTTATTTTCAAACTGTTAAAACCTAAAGTGATTATTAAATGATGTTATTTGTAATGTTACAAATTTAACTTCGATTTAATCATTTTAAAGTTACTACATGTTTGTCTCAGTCAATTTACTACACACACTCTAAACAGAGCTATACCAGAATAATAAGAATTCCGCTGAGTAAATCAGGGGTGGGGGCTTGAACGAGCTGAAATTAATAAGTGCCTAATTCCTTCACAAAAGTTGTCGGCAGATTCTAGAATTAAAGGTGCTCAGCCAAAGGAGCATTGTTTTCGCTTATCTGAATATCTTGTGAAGACTCCCTTTGTAATAGAAGTGTAATTCCCCTTATATCTACATCTCTGCCAAGAGTAATCTTGTGCGAAGGTAGATACCTTTGAAACTTATATTAGATACTCTTGAGTTTTGGCCACTGTTGGACCACTACTGCAAAGCAGGGGAGGCAATACCGTCACATATGTAAAATACCAGTTATTGCTCATTGTTTTGGTATTTAGAATTGGAGACGATCGACTACCAAGACAAGTATGGGAAATTAAGAGCCAGGGATTCAGACTTCCAGGACGATCTAGAGTCCACTGGGAGGACAACTTTGGACATTCTTTGAAGGACCGAGGACTACAGTGGAACCAGGCCAGGAGGAAGACAGCCGATAGGATAGTATGGCGCTCTCTCTTCCAGATCTCTACAGCTAACGGTAGAAGAGTAACGACCAAGTAAGTAAGTTTTGGTATTTGTTACATGTATATCCAGCAGATACTAGTGATGATATATAAATTAAACAATGGGATGGGAAGTGACTTCAATCACCAGGTACTGGTATCTTCACTATGTTAGCAATAGCGCCCAGACTCGGAGCACCATTGTTTCTTAATCGGTCAAACGTACCGGACTGATCGGTATAGAAATGACTTCGCCTTTCCGAGCCACTTCCATCTGTCCTCATGACCGCCCCTATCATTGTTCAGATCATCAGCCCGGTTGGTGACCCAGCTTAGTATTAACAAATGTAAATGTAGTCCCATAGCAGATACTGCCGTAGGGTAGTGAAGTGTTAGAGGCTTTACTATACTGGGTTCGATCATCGAGAGGTGTGGTGACCCGTTCCCTTGCTCGCTGCCTTTTCCTTCCCTAACTCAAGAGCAGAGTCAGGTACCCATTTACAGTTGGGTAGACTGGAGCATGACGAATCGGCCTTTTGAACCCTGTATCTTCGCTGCGAGAGACCAGAGCTCTAATCACTCTTTCAGTCGAAAGCTCAATTTAAACACAGACCAATCGCGCCTGTCCAGCTGTCTCCACCGCCCAAAACGACTGCGCTTTCTTCCAGTCGTTATTCTATGAGCCTTCGCAATAACGGTTAAATCACTATTTGTCGTATTTGCCGATAAACAAACAGAAATCGAAAGCTGTGCAGATGTATTAGAAATATTATAAGATCCAGCATTTTGTTTAAACAACCCGCCTAATTGCGCAAACAAATATCAGGTTTGCTTTACAGGAAAAAAAAATATGTATATTCTCTAGTGAGGCTTAATCCTTTGCTAAAAATATATATAAGAGATAGGATTACTATTTGTAGTGCAACATCCGCTGTGCATTTACCTTATACTTGTGTAGCTCGTTGATATTTGGCAATATCTTATTTTTATATTTATTTATTTTCTCCAAGCGTTCTTTTTATTGAAATATTTCCTCCTGTGTGTACAAATCAAGGGGAAAGCAATCTGCTAAATTTTTTCAGAAATGTTTTTTCATCATAATTAAGTGCATCAATCAGTCTACATCAGAGGTGGCCAAACTACGGCCCGCGGGCCAGATCCGGCCCGCCAACCAGTTTTGACCGGCCCGCCAACCTGTTTTGGCCGGTCTCTTATTGTTGATTGAAAATTACTGTATACTCCGACCACTGTGCTAAAACAATATTACAAAATAGCACGCACAGGCACCAGAAACAAAACCAAAAAGACCCAAAATGAACGATTAACATCTCCCCACCTCCCACAACACCACCAACTCTCTCTCTCTCTCTCTCTCTCTCTCTCTCTCTCTCTCTATCATACCAATTGAGCTCTACTAGATACACAGCCCTCTAACTCACAGGAAGTTCCTTGCATTTTTAGAAGAAGTGGATTCTGTTTACGGTGATCTCCTGCTTCATGCTGAGGTGAGATGGCTTAGTCGAGGAAAATGTTTAATAAGATTTTGTGAACTGAAGGATGAAATATTTGACTTCCTGCGAGACAACTTACCATGTTCAATTGAAATTCAAAATAAACTCAAAGATATTCATTTCATTAAGCACTTGGCATTTCTCACAGATATAACACAGCATTTGAATGTACTGAATTTGCAGTTACAAGGAAAAAGGCAAACACTTTTTCAAATGATGGGCTATGTTGATGGCTTCAAAAAGAAACTGAGCCTATTTAGTCTGTCTTTGCAAAAGAATGACCTGTTTCATTTTCCTTGTTGTAAACAGCTGTCTGAGAAAGAGAGTGTTAACCTCAGGAGGTACACAGATGACATTGAACAGCTGATTTCTGAGTTTGATCGTCGATTTCAAGATTTTTAGATGTTTCGTCCACAAATGGAACTTTTTAACAACCCATTCAAGTGCACAGTTGAGTCTCAGTCAGCAGAACTACAATTACAGTTATGTGAACTCCAATGTGACCCATTCATCAACACAACAGAAGCAACTGGAGCTGATTTGTGGAAATTACTACCAAAGGAACGTTACCCACTTCTGAGAAAATGGGCCCTAAAAGTGTGCTTTAAATTTGGTAGCACATATCTTTGTGAGACACAATTTTCTGCCATGAAGCTTATCAAATCCAAGACCAGAAACAGATTAACTGACTCTGTATTATCCCATGTTCTCAGAATTGCTACGTCACAAATGGAAGTAGAATTCAAATCACTGGTGAAAAGTTTTGATAAGCCACACTCTTCACAATGAAATAACACACAAATGTATGTTTGAAATAAATAATTACATGTCATATTACAAATTACAAAACAAATTAAAACAACAGATTCATTATATATTTTTTTTACAGTAATTTCAGTCCGAAGACTGGTATACATGTCTTGGCAGATGTGCAGTACAGTAGTTTGCCATTGCTTTCTGTACGTGGTTCATTATATATGTAAAACTAAATCTCAGAACGTCATTTTTTAAGGATTTTATAGGTCTGGCCCTCTGGTGTTACCCTTTACCATAATCTGGCCCTCGGCCAACCTTAGCTTGGCCACCACTGGTCTACATAATGAATAAGTGTCCTTAAGTCTTTACATCTATAGCTGTATCGAGAATACCCGTGTATAATATCCAAGAGTAATATTAATAATAAAGTAAACTTGCTTGTTTGTCATTGTTAATTACAGAGTGATTGAAAAGTTACTTCCAATTTTTAAATTATTATTTCTTCTGTCATATTCAATAAATTTAAATTAAACAACGTCAAAATAAGACGTTAACTGACGGTTCATTAAATAAAATTCGATGTTACATTAACTTAACAACTTAACGTTAGCTCCGGTCTGTTCAATAAAAAATGTAATAGAGGTCAACAATTTGTGTGCTGTCGTGTGCTGTCTTGTGCTGTCTTGTAATGTCAGTTTATTTTCATTTTAGCATTTATTTTATTCTGTTTTGTTTCTGCGAATTAGAAAATAAATGAGAAACGTGCTAAAGACAAGATAGTGTTCATCATCAGTTCCCTACAGGTGTAATTACCTGACAAAAATGTACAGGTACTCCCAATAGTAGGTACTGTCGTAGGGGAGTGAAGGGTTAAAGACTTTAGTATAATAGGTCCAGCATCAAGAGGTGGGGTGGCCAGTTCATCGATGTTTTTTCCTTCACTAACTCACGAGCAGAACCAGGTACTCATTTACAGCTGGATATACTGGGGCGTGACACCTCCATATTTGGAACCCGGCACCATTGCCGTGAGAGCCCAAAACTCTAACCACTCTACCAATCGAACTCTCGGAACCATAAAAATAACAAATTAGGCAGCCTATCATAAAGTACTAACGAAAACCAGCTATAAGTTCATCGCAGTGAAAGTACACTGCATGAGACAAATCATCAACTTGTTTAGAGAAATATATAATGGTATATTAGAGCGCCGATATAAAAGAATAATATATTTAGCAATGAAACCACTTGGCCGAGGATTTGCGTCTAAGGAAGATTCTTATGTAAAGCAAAACCTTCACGTGTTACTGTTTTCCTAGCGTCACGTTTTCTTAATCCGTTTTAATAACCAGCTTCAATATAATGGGATCTTTAGCCAAACTTTAGCTCAGAAACTTAAGCGATAGACCAGCTGTTTCACTAATTTCTGTTTGAACCGTAGACTGCACATTTTCCTTTATTTATTTATCAACGTCTGCAATATCCGACTACAAAGAATGAAGAGCGTAGACTTTGACTGCAGATAAAATACAACCGTATTGGATTTTCAAAATCAAAGTTTATTTAATAAAAATGTTATACCAAACTTCGTGATAATAATGGGTTCTATAAATCCTGCACACACTCGATTTCTGAAATAACTTGAATTTGGCGAACAAATATAATGATTTTCATTCGTAGGTATTAAAAAACCTTTTTTAATTAGTTTTTCTTGTTTAATGCTCACAGTAAGCTTTTCCTGTGGGTTCCTATTTACAATGTTTATTGTTATTTTGGAGCGTCCGATTTGCACAGTGGTTAGAGCGCTGCCCTGTCGCAACACAGGTGCCAGGTTCGAAACGCTGTGGCGTCACGCTCCAGTCTACCAAGATGTAACTGGGTACTTAACTCTGCTCTTGAGTTAGGGAAGGAAAAGGCAGCGAGGAAGCGAACTGGTTACCCCACTTCTCGAAGCTGAACCCAGTATTGTGAAGTCTCTAACACTTCAATCCCCTACTGTAGTAAATGCTATAGGACTACGGTTTTAAATGCCTTGTTTAACGTCCTATACTTGGCTGGGCTCTCATAACACAGTATGGCTGTGAAGATTTACAACGGCCCAATTTAGCATCACGGTCCATAGATTGAGAATCACTGCTCTATTTGTTATCACACTGAGGACTAACGTTGATCTTCTTTATCTTCTATTTAATTGTAAAAAAGAACATTTCAATCTTCTTTCTTGGGTGCAGCCGCGAGCTAAATATAATATTTACTCGATTTTTTTTTTAAATTGTTCTAACAGAAAAGGTAAAGTTAATCCTCATTGCAGATTCTGCCGAAGTGGAGTTGTTACACCTCTTGTTGTGCACACCACAATGCGTCCATAATATTGGAACTTCAAAAGAAAGTTGCTAATCGCAGTATGACGAGTATAAATTATGACGTGATTGCGCGTGCACTGGAACGGGGGCATTCTTGGTGTATATTGCCGGCCATAATGGCTGTGTCTCATGTGTTCTGATGAACGTCGCATGTGTCCAGAGTTATATTTGATTATGTGAAAGCCTCAGTTGCTGATATATATATATATATATATATATATATATATATATATATATATATATATATATATATATATATATATATATATATATATATATATATTATTCGTGGGATTCAAAGAGATTAGTGATTGTAATTATAAAGAAAGTGTCGTGAAACATTCTAAATCCACATATCTAAATTAAAAAGTAAATGTAAAGCCTAACGAATTAATTCAATAAAAGGAAAGAAGAATGGTAAAAGACCAGTGCTGTCACAATGGCGTACAAAAATCCCCCTTTTCTACTTCGTCTGCATAATTGTAACGCTTTCACGTTTACTAGTAAAGCCTACTGCATCAACTACACGCGTTTAAAAAAAAAAAAAACCGGTACTGTGTTTCTTAGAAAACCTTGAGATACGCACACTGCTTAATGACCTAGATACAATACTAGCATTAATGTCATTATATACACTGCGTAATGAAAAGACAGACGGACTTAGAAGAGAGAGGTAGAGAGATGCACGGAGGAACACAGGCAATACTACCACAGTCTCGCGATTAATAGTAACGCCAATCGCACGTGTAAGGCATGAAGCACTAATTTTTTTTCAAATAAACAGTGACAAAAACACTACCAATACACGGTTAGGTTTTAAAAAACATGTTTAATGCTTATTAGGAAACATGACACAATACTGTTTTATGTCTGAAAATCCTGACTTTATACTGACAGAACAGTCGAAAAGGCAGGACAGGTGGCGGTTCTAAAACAATAAAAAATAAAAAAACAAATACACGACTATCCTAGAATACATATTTTGAACGAAGCCACTACGTTAAATCCGATTTGATTGGTTAGAAGTATATGTAAGGCGAAACATGATTAGTCGACTGAAAATACTATTTTGGTTGTTAAGGGAAACGTAGGAAGGGTAAATTTTTTCAAATGCTTTTGTAAACATGGTCTTATTGGATAGACCAGTTGATATAGTCAATTAGGAGCGTCTGTTCAGTGCCACTTTTTGAAAATAAACTTAGTAAAAGCAAGTGCGTTGAGATCCAGCTCATATTTTTCTAATAAAAGCCTGGGACAGAGGCAGATCGGAATTGTGCCATAACTCATCGCCAGTCAACGTATTTGTTTAATATTTCCTTGAATTGTGGTAAGCTAGACATATTTGATATCTTTTTGATGAAAATTGAATGTGAATTGATAATTTATGTCTGTGTGTGTGTGGCTCAGTAACAAACATGAGGCAAAGTCTAGATATTGCTCCAACCTGAACAAAACTTGTCGGAGAGGAGTATAACTGAATGGGATTGCCAAATAGTACTATGACACCTATCTTATTGAATAGAAGGAAATAATGCTGGAATTGCAGAGGCGTTGTAACCATTAGGGAGAGGAATACTGGTGTATGTTGTTACATGAGAAGCTAACAGTTGGCCTACAGCGCTGAACTCAGTGTTTGTTATGTATTGTGCTTCAGTGTGGAAATAGATTATAAATTAGTTCTGAAGTAGGAGGTACAACCTTCTTGTTTCAGGGACCGGGGTACTAACGTATTGAAGCAGCACCTGGTCTGAGTTTTGCTGAACCCAGAGGCTGGTAGCATACTCCTTGGTCAATATAGCGACCAGTATTGTTTCTCAAGGAAACGGTGAAGCAAGCGAGCAGTGGAGACTGTTTCCTGCCGCCCACACAGAAGTTAAGAGTTCGTGGCCAGAGCAGCTCAATCTTGTGTATACCCCCTCTAAAAGTGACTTTACCTTAATTCAAGAGGGACATTTATTTGTTTCAAATCAAAAGAAACTGTGAACCTTACCAATATTATTTCCACCAGAAACAAACACTTGAAGTCATGATGACAAACAACAACTTAGCTTGAAAGCCAGTATTACCTCATAGTCCTACATCACAGCTTACACACATATTGCAATAATAATATATGTCAATACAAAGATCCTATCTATAAATTGTGTACATACAACTTGTGATTACATTTGATTGTGATTCCTGGTTCACTTTGTAGTTAAATCAGGATATCTATTATTGAAAGGAATTAATACATATTTTTAAAAGTTACCCTTGACTTATTAAGATAGTATTATAGAGTGTTATATGTATGTGAGTGTCACAGTGTTGTAAAGTGTTGTGGATTAAATTAAATTGTTTATCTGTCTGTTGGTTGTTGTGAACATACTCTTCATCATTATCATAACCCTAGACATTCAACGTAGTCATCACAATATTCCAGAATAAGTCTGACTGAGGTATAAATGTGGTAGCAAAGTAAGGTCATCTGTAATACACCACACTTATTAGATACAGATACCTTCACAGCTGATCTCAGTCAGTACACTATTGGGAGTAATTCACTTCGGGAAATTTGTGGTAAAGTGGGATGTTATAAATATTTATAGGGGACTTAGTGTACTGACTGAGATCAGCTGTGAAGGTATCTATATCTAATAAGAGTAGTGTATTATAGATAACCTTACTTACTGCCACATATGTATACCTCAGTCAGAATTATTCTGGAATAGGGTGATGACTACGTTATATGTCTAGGGTATGTGTATGATGAAGTGTAAGTCATAACAACAACAGACAGATAAACAATTTAATTTATTCCACCACACTTGACAACACTGTGACACTCACATACATAAAACACTCTAAGAGGATATCTTAAAGGAGTCACTGATAACTTTTCAAATAACAATATGTATTCAGTGCTGTCATGAATGTATATGTGTCCTGATTCAAATACAAAGGGAACCAGGAATCACAATCAATTTTAATTACAAGTTATATGTACAGAATTTATTAATATGATTCTTGTAGTGACATATATTATTAATGGTATCCTATGTGTGTCAGTTGTGTAGTGGTAATATGAGGTAATACTGGTTTTGTTTTGTTCAAGCTCTGTTGGTATTTGTCATCATGACTTCAATAGTTTGTTTCTATTGGAACTAGTATTGGAGATGTTCTCAGTTCCTTGTATTAAAACAATTAAATTCCCCTCTTAATTTTAGTTTACAATGTCATTTTAAGATGGGGGTACATAATGTTGAGCTCCATGGCCACACTCTCTTATCTTGCGTGATGACTGCAGTAAAAGACTCCTCTGCTCGATTACTTTAATGAGTTCTGGAGCCACCCCACTGGTTGCTATATGGACCAAGGAGTATGCTGTCCACCTCTGGCTTTAGCAAAGCTCTGACCAGGTGCTGCTCAATAACTTTAAGACCACGGTCCCTGAAACAAGAAGGTTGTACCTTCTACGTCAGAACTAATTTATACTCCATTTCTACACTGAGCACAATACATCACAAACATTGAGTTCAGAGCGTTAGGCCAACTGTCAGCTTCATCTGAAATACTTTATACCAGTATTTCCCTCCCTAATGGTTACTACGCCTCTGCAATTCCAGCATTATTTCTTTCTAGTTAATAATCTAGGTGTCAGTGTACTGTTTGGCCATTCCATGCAGTTTTACTTTCCTCCGACACCTTCTGTTCAGGCTGGAGCACTATAGGCTTTACATCATGTTCGCTACTGAACCACACATATATACAGACATAAATTATCAATTTACATTCAATTTTCATTAAAAG
The DNA here is from genome assembly GCA_024509875.1 of Oreohelix idahoensis. NCBI lineage: Eukaryota > Metazoa > Mollusca > Gastropoda > Stylommatophora > Oreohelicidae > Oreohelix > Oreohelix idahoensis. The sequence goes on along the minus strand of JAMPIV010017711.1, from coordinate 81,688 downwards.
ATATTGAATCTTTCAAGCTTACCACAATTCATGGAAATAATAAACAGTTTCGTTGACTGGCAATGAATATAGCACAACTCCGATCTGCCGATGTCCCAGGCTTTATTTTATAAAAAATATACACTGGTGCTCAACGCACTGCTTCTTAGTAGGTTTATTACAAGATGTGGCAATGAACAGACGCTCTGAATTGAGTATATTCGCAGCTCTACCCAATCAAACCATGTCTACACATCTTTTCAAAAAAGTACCCCTTTCTCACGTTTCCCCTGACAACACAAGATAGTATTTATAGTCCGACCAATCGTGTTTAGTCTTACATTTGTTGCGCTCCAATCAAATAGGAGTTAACATGGTAGGCTATTTCCGTAACGTAATGTTTTTTCAAACACGTTATAAAAAAATTTTATGAGCAGAAATGATTTCATGCTGTCAGGCACCCCCACTATTTTATTTTGGCCATAACTTGGTAATTCCTAGACTATTTGCGTAACGTTTTACATATTCTTTGTCAGCAAACCCTAAGGAACCCAAATATACGAATTTAATGGAGCCAATATGCATTTTCTTCTAGGATAGTCGTGCTGTTACTACCTTCTCACTTCCAAACTTGAGGGTGTGTCTGGGTACTGTCATGTTTTCAAACGTAAACCGGTATAATGTCATAATTCCCAATAAGCGTTTTTCAGGATTTTAAAACCTAACTCTGGTATGGGTAGTGAATTTTATCACTGTCGATTTGAAATAAAGTTAGTGCATGTGGCCTTACACGCGTGATGGCAGCAATTGTGTATCGCGCGACGCGTGTTTAGTGTTGCACGTGTCCCTGCTTTCTGCCTCTCCCTTCTCTCTATCCTTTAGTCCATCTGTCTTTTAGTTACGCCGTGTATAAAATGGAATGAATGAAATATTAAATTTAGGTCATTGATCAGCTTGCGTATCTCAAGGTTTTTCCAAGAAATACAGTACACGTTTCATTGAAGAAAGCGGGTAATAATACAGTAGGCTTTTACTATCAACGTGAAAGCGTTACAATTTGCAGACGAAGTAGAAAACAAGGGGGATTTCGAGTACAGTCATTGTGACAGCACTGTTCTTTACCATTCTTCTTTCCTTTTATTAAATTTATTTGTTAGGCTTTGCATTTACGTTTTAATTTATATATGGGGATTAGAATAATTCACGACATCTCCCCTCTTAAAACAGACATTATATGTCAGTCCTTTATTCTATATACACATAGAGAAATTTATTATTATTTCTGGGGTTTACGGTGATTCTCATCACACGGATGGCGGCTTAAAAAATCCGCTCCCAAATTTGTTTTTCCAGATATATACTCAATGCTAAAATTATAGGGAGCCAAAAGTAAGGACCATCGGAGTAACCTAGAGTTCTCATGCCTAGCCTGGGCTAGAAACGATAAAGGTTTGTGATCCGTTTGCAACTTAAATGCCTTCCCATACAGATAAATATTGAATTTCTTTATTGCCCATATTACTGCAAGACATTCTTTTTCGCTAGTTGAGTAGTTGATTTCAGCTTTATTCAATTTTCTGCTAGCATATGCCACTGGGCTTAATTCCCCATCCAATGCATCTGATTTCTGTAGTAGAGTTGCACCTAACCCATATTACTGGCATCCGTCCTTACTATGAATTCTTGACTTAAGTCAGGTAATTTCAAAATAGGTTTACTTGTGAGCTTTTCCTTCAATTCTTGGTAAGCCATTTCACATTGTGGTGTCCATGTAATGCGATCTGGATGTCCTTTACGTGTCAAATCAGTTAACGGTGCACATATGGAATTAAAGTTTTTGATATACTTCTGGTAGAAACCACATAATGAGACAAAGGATCTCACGTCCTTCTTGGTTTGTGGTCTCGGGGCTTTCTTTAGTTTCTCTAAATTCTTTGGGTCAGGGGTCATGTTTCCCTGATAAACTGTGTGTCCCAAAAATTCCAATTCTTTACATCCAACGCAACATTTGGTTGGTCGGGCTGTTAAATTTGCTTCCCTAAGTCGATCAAACAGCATCTTCAGAGAGTCAATGTGTTCCTCAAATGTTTCTGTTGCTATAAGGATATCATCCATGAAATTTGTTATACATGGATTATTCAGAGGGTCCAATAATTTTCTCATCATTCTAGAGAAGACACTAGGCGCATTCTTCAATCCAAATGGCAATCTATTAAACTCATAGTGTCCTTCTGAGGTACTAAAAGCTAGGTATGGTCTAACCTCAGGCTTTACTGGAATCTGATAGTATCCTTTACTCAGATCCACTTTTGAGAAATATTTAGCTTTATTTAGTCTGGCAAACAGCTGATTTGTATCCGGCAATGGATCCACCTGTCCTTCTGTAATAGCATTCAGTCTCCTGTAATCTATACAGAGTCTATGTTCTCCAGAGGGCTTCCTTAAGAGTACAACACCGGAACTATATGAGGATTCACTGTGTGAAATAATTCCTTCCTTCAACAGATAGTCTATCTCTTCCTTCAAAGCTTTCTCCTTAGCAAACGGAATCGAATATGGTTTCATACAGACAGGTGTGGGGTCTATCAGTTTCATATCATATTCCAATAGGTTTGTATGCCCTGGTCGGTCTGTTAACACCTCTGCATGATTATTTAGAACCTGTTGCACTCTCTCTTTCTGAGTTTTTGTTAAATGTGTACTGATTTTCACCTGTGCTGCTGTCTCACAGGGGTGTAATGGATATTCAAATGATGAAAGTGGTTCCTTTTTCATCTCCATGGCGATGGACAAGGTCAACAAGTGTGTCTCTTCCTGATGTTCTCTTTCCAAATATTTCTTCAGGAGATTCACATGATAGATTTTTTCTTTCCCCTTCTTATCTATCTTATAATTTGTTCTAGACACCTTCTCTAAAACTGTATATGGACCTTGCCATCCAATCTGTAACTTATTCTGACTCCCGGGAGAAGAAGCAGTACCTTCTCTCCCACAGCCAAATCTCTGTCTTTCGCCTTCCTGTTATAATAGGCAGCATGTTTCTTCCTGGCTTGTTTCAAATTTTCATTGGCAAGTTTCCAGCCAGTTTTTAAACGAGTGGTCAGCTCATTCACATATTGGTATGAAGATGTAATGTTTTCCTCTGCCTTTTCATCAGTCCACGTTCTTAACAAAGCTTCGAGTGGACCTTTTATTGGCCTTCCAAACAATAATGTTGCCGGGGCCATACCGGTTGAACTATGGGGTACCTCCCGATAAGCAAAGAGGGCGGCGTGCAGGTACTGGTCCCATGTATCTGGTTTTTCGTGTGCCAACTTTCTCAGGATCGACATCAACGTGCCGTTAAATCTTTCCACTTGGCCGTTCCCTTGGGGATGGTACACACTACAATGGAAGTGTTTGGCCTGGAAGATCCTGAAAACTTCTTCAGTTAGTTTCCCCTTGAACTGAGAGCCATTATCAGTCAAGATTTGATTGGGAAAGCCTAACCTTGTGAAAATTGTGAGCAATGCCTCTGCCACATGTTTAGAATCAATCGATGACAGGGCTACTGCCTCTCCCCACATAGAACAAGTGTCCACCAGAGTCAGAATGTAGCTGTTCCTTCTCTTGGTTCGGGTGAGAGGTCCCACAAGATCCACGGCAACTCTCTCAAAGGGTGTTCCCACTATGGGCATTTCCCCCAGAGTTGCTGGTGCAGTCCAATGTTTAGGTGCTACTCGTTGGCACTCTGGACAGGATTTTACATATCGTTTGATATCTTCAGTTATTCCTGGCCAGAAATAATGACAAGCTATTCGCTGTCCTGTTGCGCTGATTCCCATATGACCACTGAAGGGAATCGCATGCCCTAGTTCCAACACTTTAGTCCTATATGAAGTGGGAAGGACCAGCTGTCCGTGACCATTGGATTCAGATCCAGCCTTCCTATATATCAGTTTGTTCTTCATAAAAAACTCTCCCTTGCCTGGAGGTGTATGAGATTTGGGCAACTTCTTGAAACATGGCTTGAGTGTTTTGTCCTCAGCCTGTGCCTTCCTCATCTCATCTGGGTGAGTATTTATTGGATTATCCTCCTCCTTTTTAGACTGTGATCTGGTCTGCACTGTTGCCAATATCACAGGTCTCTTGGGATTCCCCAAGAAGACATATCTACACCCCAATATCAGAGGGTAGATTGGCTCATTTATCACTGCTGCTTTTATGATTCCTTCCACATATCGCGTTTTCACTTTTATTCGGGCGACGGGAAGTGTCATGGTAGCTACATCCTTGGTTGCAGTTTGAATCTCCACTGTTTCTGTGGTGTATTGATCGGCCTGCACCAGGTGAGAACTCACAACGGAATCGTAATCTAAACCGGTATCATATAAACACCTTATAGTGACACCATTACAGATGACATCTTCACACACTGGGGGGTGGTATGGTTCCTGTAGTTCTTCAGGTTTGACCTTCTTTTCCTTTTTCCCCGATGTCATAGCAGCACAATGAGGAGGTTTCCTTCTACAATGGTCAGTGTCATGATTGTTCATCTTACAATTTTTACACCACCTTTTTCCTTGGTTGAAAGATTTTCTTTCATCATATTTCCTTTCATCGAATTGTGGGGTTTTATTTTTATTTTCATACCGTGGCCTATCAAACTGGTGCTTACCTTTGTTTTGATCCCTAGGATCAAATTTATTAAAGTTCTGTGGTGCCCTAAAGTTATCCACTTGTTTCTTTTTTTATTACCTGTTACCTCTGCTTGAGCTGCTTGATACCTTTCAGCAACATTTAGCAACTCACCCAGCCTCTCTGCACCTTGTTCCATGAGAAACTTTCTCAGGTCTGGAGCCATGGACTCTCTTAATTGCTCTATAAGGACCATTTCCTTAAGATCTTGGGTTTTCCCCAGAGAAGTCCATTTCTCCAAGTATGTCTCTATTCGTGCAGAGAAACTGGTGATAGGTTTCACCTGACAGTAGTTTAGCATTCCTAAATTTTTTCCTATAAAATTCTGCATTCTTTTCATATCTTAACAAAAGAGCCTGCTTTAGCATGTCATAATTTTCCTGATCACTTCTGCTCATTTTTGCAAAAACTTCATAAGCTGCCCCACGAAGTCCCTGAGATAACTTTAAGCTCCACCTTTCTCTCTCTAACCCATATGTGGTAGCTAATAGTTCATACCTATTTAGATAGCTCTCTATATCATCGTCTTTTCAACAAAATGATCTAAATGAAAATTCATAGCTGAGGTTGAGGCTCCCTGGCTAGCAGTGGCATCAGAGGCAAAGGGACTGGCACCATTTTCAGGAGCATGGCCCTGAAACTCAAACTCCCTTAGTCGTAACTCATGTTCCCTTTGTAATCTCTTCTCCTCCTTTTCTGCTTCCCTCTCTGCAGCTAATCTCTTTTCTTCTCTTTCTGCAGCTAATTTCTTCTCCTCCCTTTCTGCAGCCAATCTTTTGTCTTCTCTTTCTGCCTCCAATTTCTTAGCCTCAGCCTCAATCTGCAACCTCTTAATCTCTTTTTCACCTTCTATTCTCTTATCTTCGGCCAATCTTTCAGATTCTAATTTTCTTTCGGCCTCTTTTTCTAATCTTCTTTCTTCCCGTTCAATATATTTGTCACATTCAGCAGTGACATAAGAAATCATAATTTGCCCGTCCATTCCTAACTCTTTCGCAGTCTGTACAGCAGCAGATCGAAATTTTGCCAGGTCGGCCATTGTCTAACAGATAAATGTCTAAACAATTTTATCTATGACTAATTAACTCAAGACAACACAGGCACTGTGAGCTCAACCTTATTTATTTTCACCCAAGGATACCTTTTAATTCTTATTATTCCCTGAAGTGAATTACCCCCAATATTTGTAATAGGGAAAGATTCAAAATCCCGAGGGCGAGACCCCAATATATGTGGTAAAGTGGGATGTTATAAATATTTATAGGGGACTTAGTGTACTGACTGAGATCAGCTGTGAAGGTATCTATATCTAATAAGAGTAGTGTATTATAGATAACCTTACTTACTGCCACATATGTATACCTCAGTCAGAATTATTCTGGAATAGTGTGATGACTACGTTATATGTCTAGGGTATGTGTATGATGAAGTGTAAGTCATAACAACAACAGACAGATAAACAATTTAATTTATTCCACCACACTTGACAACACTGTGACACTCACATACATAAAACACTCTAAGAGGATATCTTAAAGGAGTCACTGATAACTTTTCAAATAACAATATGTATTCAGTGCTGTCATGAATGTATATGTGTCCTGATTCAAATACAAAGGGAACCAGGAATCACAATCAATTTTAATTACAAGTTATATGTACAGAATTTATTAATATGATTCTTGTAGTGACATATATTATTAATGGTATCCTATGTGTGTCAGTTGTGTAGTGGTAATATGAGGTAATACTGGTTTTGTTTTGTTCAAGCTCTGTTGGTATTTGTCATCATGACTTCAATAGTTTGTTTCTATTGGAACTAGTATTGGAGATGTTCTCAGTTCCTTGTATTAAAACAATTAAATTCCCCTCTTAATTTTAGTTTACAATGTCATTTTAAGATGGGGGTACATAATGTTGAGCTCCATGGCCACACTCTCTTATCTTGCGTGATGACTGCAGTAAAAGACTCCTCTGCTCGATTACTTTAATGAGTTCTGGAGCCACCCCACTGGTTGCTATATGGACCAAGGAGTATGCTGTCCACCTCTGGCTTCAGCAAAGCTCTGACCAGGTGCTGCTCAATAACTTTAAGACCACGGTCCCTGAAACAAGAAGGTTGTACCTTCTACGTCAGAACTAATTTATACTCCATTTCTACACTGAGCACAATACATCACAAACATTGAGTTCAGAGCGTTAGGCCAACTGTCAGCTTCATCTGAAATACTTTATACCAGTATTTCCCTCCCTAATGGTTACTACGCCTCTGCAATTCCAGCATTATTTCTTTCTAGTTAATAATCTAGGTGTCAGTGTACTGTTTGGCCATTCCATGCAGTTTTACTTTCCTCCGACACCTTCTGTTCAGGCTGGAGCACTATAGGCTTTACATCATGTTCGCTACTGAACCACACATATATACAGACATAAATTATCAATTTACATTCAATTTTCATTAAAAGATATTGAATCTTTCAAGCTTACCACAATTCATGGAAATAATAAACAGTTTCGTTGACTGGCAATGAATATAGCACAACTCCGATCTGCCGATGTCCCAGGCTTTATTTTATAAAAAATATACACTGGTGCTCAACGCACTGCTTCTTAGTAGGTTTATTACAAGATGTGGCAATGAACAGACGCTCTGAATTGAGTATATTCGCAGCTCTACCCAATCAAACCATGTCTACACATCTTTTCAAAAAAAGTACCCCTTTCTCACGTTTCCCCTGACAACACAAGATAGTATTTATAGTCCGACCAATCGTGTTTAGTCTTACATTTGTTGCGCTCCAATCAAATAGGAGTTAACATGGTAGGCTATTTCCGTAACGTAATGTTTTTTCAAACACGTTATAAAAAAAAATTTTATGAGCAGAAATGATTTCATGCTGTCAGGCACCCCCACTATTTTATTTTGGCCATAACTTGGTAATTCCTAGACTATTTGCGTAACGTTTTACATATTCTTTGTCAGCAAACCCTAAGGAACCCAAATATACGAATTTAATGGAGCCAATATGCATTTTCTTCTAGGATAGTCGTGCTGTTACTACCTTCTCACTTCCAAACTTGAGGGTGTCTGGGTACTGTCATGTTTTCAAACGTAAACCGGTATAATGTCATAATTCCCAATAAGCGTTTTTCAGGATTTTAAAACCTAACTCTGGTATGGGTAGTGAATTTTATCACTGTCGATTTGAAATAAAGTTAGTGCATGTGGCCTTACACGCGTGATGGCAGCAATTGTGTATCGCGCGACGCGTGTTTAGTGTTGCACGTGTCCCTGCTTTCTGCTTCTCCCTTCTCTCTATCCTTTAGTCCATCTGTCTTTTAGTTACGCCGTGTATAAAATGGAATGAATGAAATATTAAATTTAGGTCATTGATCAGCTTGCGTATCTCAAGGTTTTTCCAAGAAATACAGTACACGTTTCATTGAAGAAAGCGTGCAGCGACACAGTAGGCTTTTACTATCAACGTGAAAGCGTTACAATTTGCCGACGAAGTAGAAAACAAGGGGGATTTCGAGTACAGTCATTGTGACAGCACTGTTCTTTACCATTCTTCTTTCCTTTTATTAAATTTATTTGTTAGGCTTTGCATTTACGTTTTAATTTATATATGGGGATTAGAATAATTCACGACAAAATTATAAAAATTAAAAAGGTATTCTTGGGTGGAAAATAAATAAGGTTGAGCTCTCAGTGCCTGTGGTTGTCCTTAGATAATTATTTATAGATTGAATTATTTACATTTGCTTGTTAGAAAATGGCGGACCTAGCAAAATTTCGATCTGCTGCTGTGCAGGCTGCTAAAGAGTTAGGAATGGACGGGCAAGTTATGATTGCTTATGTCACTACTGAATGTGACAAATTTATTGAACGTCAAGAAAGAAAATTTGAAGCAGAAAGAAAATTAGAATCGGAAAGATTAGAAAAAGAGGCTGAAAGAAAGTTAGAGGCTGAAAAAGAAATTAAGAGGTTGCAGATTGAGGCTGACAAAGAGGCTAGGGCATTAGAGGCTGAGGCTAAGAAGTTACAATTAGAGGCTGAGGCTAAGAAGTTACAATTGGAGGCAGAAGAAAGAAGAGTGACTGCCGAAAGGGAAGACAAGCGATTGGCTGCACAGAGGGAAGCAGAAAAGGAGGAGAAGAGATTACAAAGGGAACATGAGTTACGACTAAGGGAGTTTGAGTTTCAAGGCCATGCTCCTGAAAATGGTGCCAGTCCTTTTACCTCTGATGCATCTACTAGTCTAGAAGCCTCAACCTCAGCTATGAATTTTCATTTAGATCATTTTGTTGAGAAAGAAGATGATATCGAGAGCTATCTAAATAGATATGAACTGTTAGCTACCACGTATGGGTTAGAGAGAGAAAGGTGGAGCTTAAAGTTATCGCAAGGGCTTCGTGGTACGGCTTATGAAGTTTTTGCCAAAATGAGCAGAGATGATCAAGAAAATTATGACATGCTAAAGCAGGCTCTTTTGTTAAAATATGAAAAGAATGGTGAATTTTATAGAAAAAAGTTTAGGAATGCTAAACTACTGTCAGGTGAAACCTATCACCATATCTCTGCACGGTTAGAGACATACTTGGAGAAATGGACTTCTCTGGGGAAAACCCAAGATCTTAAGGAAATGATCCTTATAGAACAACTAAGAGAGTCCATGGCTCCAGACCTGAGAAAGTTTCTCATGGAACAAGGTGCAGAGAGGCTGGGTGAGTTACTAAAGGTTGCTGAAAGGTATCAAGCAGCTCAAGCAGAGGTAACAAGTAATAAAAAGAAACAGGTACATAATTTTAAGGCACCACAGAACTTTAATAAATTTGATCCTAGAGATCAGAACAAAGGTAAGCACCAGTTTGATAGGCCACGGTATGACAATAAAAATAAAACCCCACAATTCGATGAAAGGAAATTTGATGAAAGAAAATCTTTCAACCAAAAAAGGAGGCTGTGCAAGAATTGTCGGATGGACAATCATGATACTGACCGTTGCAGAAGGAACCCTATAGTAATGGCCACCCTTCAGGTCAGGTAGGAGGAGGATATTATGTTAAATACCACTCCAGAAGAGATGAGGAAGGCACAGGCTGGGGATAAGACCCTCAAGCCTTGTTTTAGAAAATTGTCCAATTGTCACACACCTCCAGGAAAAGGAGACTTCTATATGAAGAACAACCTGATATACCGGAAGACTGGAACTAGATCCAAAGGTCAGGGACAGCTGGTACTTCCTAAAAGGTATAGGACAGACTTAATAAGGAGCTTACATGTGAAACAAGATGGGGACCATGAGAAAATAGGTACCATCATTCAAAAGGTGGCTCAGAATTATTATTGGCCCAAGGCAAGGTGGGACATTGAAAATTTTGTAGAGAGGTGTGGCATATTACATGAGGGAACACCCACAAGTGGGAACATTGATCAGGACCTGGACACGCCACGGGGCAAACGTAGGCCTGACCCTGAAAAGAAAAATAAATTTAATAAAGTGGACCAAGTGAAATGGGAAGCCCCTTTTCACGGACAATCTTCCAATCGGACTTATGTAAACTAGAGGAAGAAGATGTAGAGAGGAAATCTCTGATCAAGAATTCTAAGTGGGGAGAAAGCCCCACGAAAAAAATTGGTAGCGGTCGATTTGTGCATGATGATTCTGGGAAGAAAAATCATCCTTACAGAGCTTCGAGTGCAAAGGACCTGACATGTACCAGGAAAAATAAGTTTCCGAATTTAAAAGTCCATATGTAACTCTGTTAAGAACGTGGACTGATGAAAAGGCAGAGGAAAATATTACATCCTCATACCAATATGTGAATGAGCTGACCACTCGTTTAAAAACTGGCTGGAAACTTGCCAATGAAAATTTGAGACAAGCCAGGAAAAAACATGCTGCCTATTACAACAGGAAAGCTAAAGACAAAGATTTGGCTGTGGGAGAGAAGGTACTGCTTCTTCTACCCGGTAGCCAGAATAAGTTACAAATTGGATGGCAAGGTCCATATACAGTTCTAGAGAAGGCGTCTAGAACAAATTATAAGATAGATAAGAAGGGGAAAGAAAAAATCTATCATGTGAATCTCCTGAAGAAATATTTGGAAAGAGAAAATCAGGAAGAGACACACTTGTTGACCTTGTCCATTGCAATGGAGATGAAAAAGGAACCACTTTCATCATTTGAATATCCATTACATCCCTGTGAGACAGCGGCACAGGTGAAAATCAGTACACATTTAACGAAAAATCAGAAGGAGAGAGTGCAACAGGTTCTAGATGATCATACAGAGGTGTTAACGGACCGACCGGGGCATACAAACTTATTGGAATATGATATGAAACTGATAGACCCCACACCTGTCTGTATGAAAGCCTATTCGATTCCTTTTGCTAAGGAGAAAGCCTTGAAGGAAGAGATAGACTATTTGTTGAAGGAAGGAATAATTTCACACAGTGAATCTTCGTATAGTTCCAGTGTGGTGCTCTTAAGGAAACCCTCTGGAGAACATAGACTCTGTATAGATTACAGGAGACTGAACGCTATCACAGAAGGTCAGGTGGATCCATTGCCGGATACAAATCAGTTGTTTGCCAGACTAAATAAAGCTAAATATTTCTCAAAAGTGGATCTGAGCAAAGGATACTATCAGATTCTAGTAAAGCCTGAGGTTAGACCATACCTAGCTTTTAGTACCTCAGAGGGACACTATGAGTTTAACAGATTGCCATTTGGATTGAAGAATGCGCCTAGTGTCTTCTCTAGAATGATGAGAAAATTGTTGGATCCCCTGGATAATCCCTGCATCACAAATTTCATGGATGATATCCTTATAGCAACAGAAACATTTGAAAAACACATTGACTCTCTGAACATGCTGTTTAATCGACTTAGAGAAGCGAATTTAACAGCCCGACCAACCAAATGTTGCGTTGGATGTAAAGAATTAGAATTCTTGGGACACACAGTCCATCAGGGAAACATGACCCCTGACCCCAAGAATTTAGAGAAACTAAAGAAAGCCCCGAGACCACAAACCAAGAAAGACGTGAGATCCTTTGTCTCATTATGTGGTTTCTACCAAAAGTATATCAAAAACTTTAATTCCATATGTGCACCGTTAACTGATTTGACACGCAAAGGAAATCCAGATCGAATTACCTGGACAGCACAGTGTGAATTGGCATACCAGGAACTGAAGGAAAAGCTCACTAGCAAACCCATTTTGAAATTACCTGACTTAAGTCAAGAATTCATTGTGAGAACGGATGCCAGTAATATCGGGTTGGGCGCGACCCTGTTACAAAAATCAGATGCACTGAATGGGGAATTAACCCCAGTGGCATATGCTAGTAGAAAGTTGAATAAAGCTGAAACCAATTACTCAACTATCGAAAAAGAATGTCTTGCAGTAATATGGGCGATAAAGAAATTCAATATTTATCTGTATGGGAAGGCATTTAAGTTGCAAACGGATCACAAACCCTTGTCGTTTCTAGCGCAGGCTAGGCATGAAAATTCAAGGTTACTCAGATGGTCCTTACTTTTGCAGCCATTCGAGTTCAGCATAGAATATATTTCTGGAAAAACTAACCTGGGAGCGGATTTTCTAAGCCGCCATCCGTGTGATGAAAATCACCGTAAGACCCAGGAATAATATTAAATTTCTCTATGTGTATATAGAATTATAGACTGACATATAACGTCTGTTTTAAGTGGGGAGAATTTGTCGTGAAACATTCTAAATCCACATATCTAAATTAAAAAGTAAATGTAAAGCCTAACGAATTAATTCAATAAAAGGAAAGAAGAATGGTAAAAGACCAGTGCTGTCACAATGGCGTACAAAAATCCCCCTTTTCTACTTCGTCTGCATAATTGTAACGCTTTCACGTTTACTAGTAAAGCCTACTGCATCAACTACACGCGTTTAAAAAAAATAAAAAATAAAACCGGTACTGTGTTTCTTAGAAAACCTTGAGATACGCACACTGCTTAATGACCTAGATACAATACTAGCATTAATGTCATTATATACACTGCGTAATGAAAAGACAGACGGACTTAGAAGAGAGAGGTAGAGAGATGCACGGAGGAACACAGGCAATACTACCACAGTCTCGCGATTAATAGTAACGCCAATCCCACGTGTAAGGCATGAAGCACTAATTTTTTTTCAAATAAACAGTGACAAAAAACACTACCAATACACGGTTAGGTTTTAAAAAACATGTTTAATGCTTATTAGGAAACATGACACAATACTGTTTTATGTCTGAAAATCCTGACAGAACAGTCGAAAAGGCAGGACAGGTGGCGGTTCTAAAACAATAAAAAATAAAAAAACAAATACACGACTATCCTAGAATACATATTTTGAACGAAGCCACTACGTTAAATCCGATTTGATTGGTTAGAAGTATATGTAAGGCGAAACATGATTAGTCGACTGCAAATACTATTTTGGTTGTTAAGGGATACGTAGGAAGGGTAAATTTTTTCAAATGCTTTTGTAAACATGGTCTTATTGGCTAGACCAGTTGATATAGTCAATTAGGAGCGTCTGTTCAGTGCCACTTTTTGAAAATAAACTTAGTAAAAGCAAGTGCGTTGATATCCAGCTCATATTTTTCTAATAAAAGCCTGGGACAGAGGCAGATCGGAATTGTGCCATAACTCATCGCCAGTCAACGTATTTGTTTAATATTTCCTTGAATTGTGGTAAGCTAGACATATTTGATATCTTTTTGATGAAAATTGAATGTGAATTGATAATTTATGTCTGTGTGTGTGTGGCTCAGTAACAAACATGAGGCAAAGTCTAGATATTGCTCCAACCTGAACAAAACTTGTCGGAGAGGAGTATAACTGCATGGGATTGCCAAATAGTACTATGACACCTATCTTATTGAATAGAAGGAAATAATGCTGGAATTGCAGAGGCGTTGTAACCATTAGGGAGAGGAATACTGGTGTATGTTGTTACATGAGAAGCTAACAGTTGGCCTACAGCGCTGAACTCAGTGTTTGTTATGTATTGTGCTTCAGTGTGGAAATAGATTATAAATTAGTTCTGAAGTAGGAGGTACAACCTTCTTGTTTCAGGGACCGGGGTACTAACGTATTGAAGCAGCACCTGGTCTGAGTTTTGCTGAACCCAGAGGCTGGTAGCATACTCCTTGGTCAATATAGCGACCAGTATTGTTTCTCAAGGAAACGGTGAAGCAAGCGAGCAGTGGAGACTGTTTCCTGCCGCCCACACAGAAGTTAAGAGTTCGTGGCCAGAGCAGCTCAATCTTGTGTATACCCCCTCTAAAAGTGACTTTACCTTAATTCAAGAGGGACATTTATTTGTTTCAAATCAAAAGAAACTGTGAACCTTACCAATATTATTTCCACCAGAAACAAACACTTGAAGTCATGATGACAAACAACAACTTAGCTTGAAAGCCAGTATTACCTCATAGTCCTACATCACAGCTTACACACATATTGCAATAATAATATATGTCAATACAAAGATCCTATCTATAAATTGTGTACATACAACTTGTGATTACATTTGATTGTGATTCCTGGTTCACTTTGTAGTTGAATCAGGATATCTATTATTGAAAGGAATTAATACATATTTTTAAAAGTTACCCTTGACTTATTAAGATAGTATTATAGAGTGTTATATGTATGTGAGTGTCACAGTGTTGTAAAGTGTTGTGGATTAAATTAAATTGTTTATCTGTCTGTTGGTTGTTGTGAACATACACTTCATCATTATCATAACCCTAGACATTCAACGTAGTCATCACAATATTCCAGAATAAGTCTGACTGAGGTATAAATGTGGTAGCAAAGTAAGGTCATCTGTAATACACCACACTTATTAGATACAGATACCTTCACAGCTGATCTCAGTCAGTACACTAAGTCCCCTATAAATATTTATAACATCCCACTTTACCACAGAAAGTCAAATCATTGAATGAACTGCGACGGACGTTATTGTACACAATAGAAAAACAACATAAGTAAGTGACGTATCGGAGAATCGAACCCAGGACCTTTCGAACGACACCACAGTCTAGCTACGGAAGCAAATCACACCATCCTCCCTGCCAACTAGTAGTGCCTAGCTGGCAGGGAGTATATTGCGATTCGCACTGACTGAGAGAAGAGCTGGTAGAAAGTATCAGAACAGATCGCTGCATTTTCCTTCAGGCTCCTTACAGAGCGTGGGATCACCATTGCAGCTGGTCTCCCTGAAGGAAACCTGCACAAAGCAGCCACAGGCTCTTGCAGTAGTAGTTTCTGTGGAAATGTGTTTTACGTGTTGAGTTTGCCAGCCCCAGGTAAACCTCATGTTCGTTGCCTTGTACGAAACGCATGAGCGTCCGATTGACCAAATTGCTAGAGCGATAGTCTCTCGCAGCGAAGGTACCGAGTACGAAACACGGTGGTGTCACGCTCATTTTCCCAGCTGTAAATAAGTCTCCGACTGTGCTCATGAATTAAAGAAGGAAAAGACAGCGAGAAAGGGAACTGGTCCCCCTACCTTTCGAAGCTGGACCTAGTATAGTGAAGGTTCTAACACTTCACTCCCTACGGCAGTATCTGCTACAGAACTTACCATGTCTTTATTTGACTACATGCCCGAGGGTGCATTAATCCTATTCTTTCTTGACCTCTTGTGAGACCCCCGGGCACTACACAGGACATAAAACACGATCTGTTTATTCAATTACACATTGGACAAACAGATTTGTGTACATGTGGGTCAACGGTAAACAGTAGAATACGTTCTCCAGAAATGTATGTTCCACAAGAGAAGCAGACTGGTATCGTGGCCTTCACCAACCTTCTTAAGGAAGTAGCCCGTATACGGATGACAATAACCGAGACAGACTTCCCATTTCATGAGAGAGACAAATGCGGCTATGTGAAAGCGGACAAAGAAGTAAAGAGCCTTTGTCAAGTCTTGTCCGAGATTCTGAATCAGCCATCTCAGCCTACTGCTATTGATCTAGCATTTCAACAATTATTGACTGGCTTTTTTTCTTTTAATAAGTTGCTTCTAATTCATCCATTACACTTTGACTTCCTACGGAGCATAGGCGCATATTTACGCCAAGCCCTCGTGTCTTGTGCCATCCGTTTCAGGTTTGTCCACGTCTACCTTATGTTTATCATGCCTGGTTTTAAATCCCTTCTCCGTGTGTGTTTATGCTTCCCTAAATTTTTTTCGACTTTGCTCTTGAGGTAGGGAAGGAAAAGGCAACAAGTTAGAGAACAAGTCACCCCGCCTTTCGATACTGGATCTAGTATAGTGAAGTCTATAGTACTTCACTCCCCTACGGCAGTATATGCTATGGGACCGCCTTTACTATTACCTATTTCTTTCACTCTTGACATTTCAGAACAAAGACAATCTTGCAATAATATTAGCTGGTGTCCTTAGTGTGTGCCCTGTTCAACACCAACATCATTTCCTCAAGTCTTGCTTCGCTGGTATTTGATCTTTCCATCAGTTTCCCATCAGTGATCTTGGTCATACCAATTTAATCCATCAATTTCACATTGGTGATCTTGGTCAAACCAAATTAATCCATCAATTTCACATTAGTGATCTTTGTCATCCTAATTTAACCCATCAATTTCACATTAGTGATCTTGGTCATACCAATTTAATCCACCAATTTCACATTGGTGATCTTGGTCAAACCAAATTAATCCACCAATTTCACATTAGTGATCTTTTTCATACTAATTTAATCCATCAATTTCACATTGGGGATCTTGGTCAAACCAAATTAATCCATCAATTTCACATTAGTGATCTTGGTCATACCAATTTAATCCATCAATTCCACATCAATTCCTTAACTGACAGATGGTAGAAGAACAGTTGGGCGACCACAACTGAGATTCAAAGATGTGTGCAAGAGAAACATGAGGGCTCTGGACATAAATCCAGCAACCAGGGAGGATAAAGTTGCCGTTCGCACCAAGTGCCGATGCTATCGACAACGCCACCTCAGATAGGGCGAAAAGAAACTCTCACAACAAGCAAGTGAAAACGTCGAAAAGAACCCCAGGAAAATACGTTGCTGAGTGCTGTCACTTCAGAGGCGCATTCTCATAGTCAGTTACGACTGTAGGGGCTATTATTATTATTATTATTATTATTATTATTATTATTATTATTATTATTATTATTCCACATTAGTGATATTGATCACACCAATTTAATCCATCAATTCCACATTAGTGATCTTAGTCATACCAATTTAATCCTTCCATTCTATGCAACGCCCGTGCGCTATCAAGGCCCGAAAGGGAAGTAAAAATAGTAGCACTGTGCCCAATCATGCATGTCGTAGACGACGACAAAAATGGGTTGAGCATGGTGCTGGTCACCCATCAGTCAAAGCTGAAGCCAAAACAAACAAAAATAAACGTCAACAACAGGACCACGGCATCTGAAGCAAAGTATAAAAGCAATTTTATTATACTGCTCAAGACAGAAGACTGTCCTCTAGTAAGGAGGTTCGTGACGCAGTCCAGAGAAAGTGGAACAGAGTCTCGTTTGCTGACAAACCTATTTTCTTCTAGTAAAATCTCCAGATTTTATGGATTTGGAATATTCGAGCTCCAGCTGAACACGGGAAAACTGCACAGGCGACGGCAGAACTGTAAATTAAAAAAAAAAATTGACATCCAAGGACAGTGCGAAATATGATGGAAGGGAATATAAAGGAAGAAACTGAGCACAGGATAATTGGTGCTGTCCACAAAATAGAAAGCAGAGTACACCATAGTTATGATGTGCCTTCATTACTGTCAAAGCAAGCGCTGAACGCAGCAATGGGACACATAGTAATATCAGCAGCATTTAAAACTGCTAACAGGAAAAACAAAGCTTAATATCACCCAAAGATATGCCACCAACTAATGACAAAGAAGAAACTGTAACAACATTTTTTTTTATTTCGAACGTGACATTAAAAGTAGACAAAAGGAAAAAAACACTTGGCTTTTTTTACTTATTTATTTTTTAATTTGGAAATTCGTGCATTCACTGTATGTCCTCAGTTGTGAGCGTCCGATTGACAGAGCTGGCCTCTTGCAGCAAAGGTACTGGGTTCGGAACACTGTGGCGTCACTCCCCATTCTACCCAGCTGTAAATGGGCACCTGACTCTGCTCTTGAGTTAGGGAAGGCAAATGCAGCAAAAACTGGAACAGGTCACCCCATCTCTCGAAGCTGGATGTAGTATAATGAAGCCTCTAACACTTCACTCTTCTACGCAGTATCTGATGTGGGACCACCTTTACGCTTATCTTTAGATCCTCAGTGATCTTTGACCTTTGTGTTGAACCCTAGCTACCCCATCTTGCGCACAGTCCTCCTAGCTCGGGTCATGTCAATGTTTATGTTAAGGACCTCTATTGGTTCCATCTTAAAAATCGTATAGACGGACAATTTATTCCGTAAACTACGGTTTGTTTGGAGTTTTTGACCGACACAATGCGGCGTGGATTTTCCGCTTGGACCAAAGCAAACCAATGGACAATACGATCTGATCTGGTTCTGAATGCTACGAATCCCACGGTGTGATAACTTCTGCTGGTGATTTTTGTTAGACCTAGTATGGGCACCTGTCTTTGCTTTTGAGTTAGAGGAAGGAAGACAGCGCGGAAGGGAACTGGTCACACCACCTCTCGTATAGTTGAGTCTCTAACACTTCACTCCCCTAGGGCAATATCTACTATGGGACTACCTTAACCTTACCTTAATTTCTCCATGTGCGTCCAATTGATAGAGTGGTTAAAGCGCTGGCCTTTCGCGGCAAAGGTACCAGGTTCCAAACACAGTAGCGTCACGCTCCAGTCTACCCAGCTGTAAACGGGTACCGGACTTTGCTCTAGAGTTAGGGGAGGAAAGGACAACGAGGAAGGGTCCTGGTCATCCCAACTCTCGATGCTGGACCCAGTGTCTAACACTTCACTTCTCTACGGCAGTATCTGCTATGGGGTTTACCTTTAGCTTCTCCTTAACGTGTTGAAGAAGTTACTGTTGGCGTGGTTTATCAAGCTGATTACAACGATAGCCAACATTGTGAAAAGACAGGAATTCAATGAATAAAGAAGACAGGAAGGACTTTGGGCGGACGGAACAGGACAGGATAAAGTCGGAGTCAATTTGTTGAGGGTCTATGCTCCTCGAGGAGCAGAGAGTATTGACAAATGGCGATTGCTACTGCGGATGAGAGTGGAGATGATTGTGTTAATGGGTGAGCGGAAATAGTCACACACAAAATCTAACACAAAAAAAGTCACAGTTTTGACTAGGAAATAAAGTCACAGGACAAAGTCACACGTTATGTGAACAATAGCAAGATTTTTTTTTCAATTTCTTAAGCAAAGTAAGGTAGTGAAATAAAAACCTTTAAGTCAGTATTTTATTGACTCAACATAACTTGTACAGACTGAAAACACCTTACATAATATCGTGATATTTAACCTTCTCATAATTCGTATATGCATCAGTGACATCACCTGACATTCCAGGTTGATGTTACTCATTTATACAAAGATTGAATGTTTCTGTTTTATTTTGAAGTTTTTAAGCAACACTGTCATTAAATTACCATCATTTCTATACATTTCTCTATTGAGACTAATTAACATGGAACAAGAGTATTCAATAATTAACCTTTCAGGTACAGAAAGACGCAGAAACAGGGCTAAGTTTGTAGGCCTACACACACTCTCACACACGCATATTTATATTTATTTGGTTTTTTTCTGCTGTGATCTTTTTTCCTGTGCCTCTTGTTCCTGTGATTATTTTTCTGTGACTTTACTTGCAATCTGCTAATTTTAGTTCATAGTATGTTGTTATTTATGATACTTGCCTTGGTGGTGAGTACCAGATGAAGTGGTAACAGTTCAAGAATTAACACGAACGACGAATGATAAAAGTTACGATGAGGATGACGATGATAATGTAATAGCAACGAGGGTGGCTATATTAGTATTATTCAACATTAGTCAATATTTCAAACACAACACTTAACTGAGTGACGCCATTTTACATCCACAATAACATTGATTAGATATTCATTTTTATTTATTTTTCAAGTACGTCATTCAGTCTCGCGTTTTTTCCCTTCTGTTTTTCTTAGTTTGTCTTTGACGAAGGCATTTGAGGTCATAACGTTGGCAATTTTCTTTGTCTTGTGTGTCGTACGGTAGGTTACTTGTTTTATTGGGCCCGTCTAAGTAAAGAGTGAATGTTGACAGATACACGAGATTGTATAGAAAATATATTTCACAGGTGGTAGGTTGAGGGAAAGATATGTCTCTGGAGTGAGTAGGTTTCTCTCTTCCAGCCTATCCGTACAACTGTACTTTGTTTACAAGACAGTCTTTGCCTCCCTATCTAAAAAAAAGACAAGTTAATCTACACACACACATCTATGTGACATCAAGACACACAAACGTGAAAAACTAAGGATAAATGGGTATGGGTCTGACCAACACACAAAGTTAAATTTCTTTGTTGTTTATTATCCCTGAACTTGTCACAACATCAAATACCCAAAAGATATCAAGAAATCATTACATACAGAGGAAGTAAAGACGAATGGTGCACCTTCACCATATGGAGAAAGAAAAAACTCAAAGAATTATTAACCCAAAGACTGAAGGTTAGCACTAGGTTACAGAATAACAATATTGGTACAATATAAGACCAAGTAAAGTAAACAAAAATAATCAAATAGCCAAAATTAATAGATAATTTCCAGCAACAACAAAATCATCACACGCTCTCTCACTCAGTGGCCACTTCTCCCTCTCTTACCTATTTGCCGTTTACTCGTGGGTCTGTGGTATCCCTTGCTAACAGATTTATTCGACGAACATAATCCCTATTGTAACTGTGACTAATGTATCACCCCAGCTGTCGAGGATAAAAATTGGCCCCAGTTCATCCCAAAATAAAACTAATGAGGTGAACGCCAAATATGTTTATTCCTTGATGAATCTTGGAAATGATATAAATCATAAAGGTTGTCTTCACTGTTCTAAAGCTATCACTGTTCCTCCGATGGGGTGCACAGGGGAACGTAAGTCTAGACACAGGAACTACAACTGAATAACTTCGTTGCGACAACTCTTGCAGTGTTGGGCGGGCGGGGAACAACAGGCTTGTTTCCCGCTCAGTCGGGAACTTCTATCTGGATACAGGTTGTATTACAAATAGTTGAATATTGTGAGAATCCTTGATGTTTACCATTTAAGAGAGGGGACTACTTCTAGTGTCTGGACAAAATCTGGTTGCTACTAATGTCAAAAATGATGATGATGGATTCATTATCGGCCGACTGTTTGCCAGAGTGCCGGTCATGCACAGTGTATTTTTTTTCCTTAACCAGCGGCACTTGGGCTTTCAGCCCTTCGGCCGAATGACATGTCATTGCGAGGCTGGGGAACCTGAGGACTTTCCTTCCAACCCGGTCAGGAGCTTAGCTCCTTCCCATCCACAGAGGGTTTATCTCAGGAGCCGTTCAGATTATTCAGTCAAAATCCCGGTCGTTGACACTCCTTCAAGCGCCGTCGCCCGGGCTTGAACCTTGAAAACCTGGTGCACAGTGTATAAAAATATGTACTCCACTTGAATACAACTGTCAGGTGTCGGGGAAAATAATAATGTTTTCAGGTATACGCCACATCTGGGGCTGTGTTAAAAATACTATCTTGGATTTTGTAAGTCCAGTAGTTATAATTTACAGTTCTAATATATCATCGGGCTAGTACACACTTAGAAATGGAAATGACAAAGAAAAAGACCGCTGGTCGTCCGCTTGGGGATCAGGTCTGCGAAAAATACAAGAAAACATTTGTGGGAAAATGCTATCACCCTATGTATATATATATATATATATATATATATATATATATATATATATATATATATATATATATATATATATATATATATATATACACACACATACGGGGACACGACAGTCTCTCATCCGCTCTGTCAATCCTGACGAATTTAAAAGATACACGGTGTTTGCCCTACGCCTACACACAGACATCGCTGGCCGCGGATTCGGGTCGGACTGAGTCGATGATAACTCACCCACCCCGTCTCGCGGCTGGCTGTCATTCGCACAGTGTGTTATTTATTATTCTTTTTCTCACAATGCACCACGTACAACAAAATCACCTATTAGTAGCTATTAAATTTGCCGGTGCCTGTTACTTTTGTCGTATGGCATTAAAAAAATTATAGACGCTTTAATAACAATAATTACAAATGCAATATAAACATGTATTCTTTTCTCACACTGTCAGTCGTCTACTGCCTCTAAGTCCGGTCTGGTTAACGGTCGTGTTTATCTCTCTCTCTCTCCTGGGGAGTTAAGTGCCGCGTCCCTACACTGTAAACATAATTACGGTCTCGTCTCAGTTACGTAGCGCTCGGGTGGCGTGGTCTAACATTTTAAGTGAATATCTGGTTATGAAAATCGCTACGCGTTATTTTATTTAATTCGCCTTACTAGCAAAAAAAATCTAAGTGAAGTATAAGTGTTTAACTTCAAATGGCTATCACCGTAAAATATTTATAATACTTAGAACTATTTACCAGAAAATCCAGAATGAAATCTCCACGAATCACTTATAAACAATATCCAAAAGACACGGTTTATGGCTCCGCGCTAGACTCTTCAAATTCTGACTGACGAGTGGTCGCTGGGTTTTAGAAACAGCGGTATATATATCATTAGATTCCTCTTGATCTCTAATGCGTTATTTCGCACTCCTGTGTGGGACAGAAATTCAGAAGCTAGAGGTTTCAAGATAAAAGGCTTTACGTGTCGGGCTCTCAGAGTTTCTCGTCTGGAGCTTTGACCGACATCAAAAGACTTTCTGTTCTCCTAGCGGGTTTCCCTTAGAATGCCCGTGTTCCAAGATCAAAGGGGACTTGGGGAGTTCTAGATTTTCACTAAGTAAACTTCAAATGGTCTGTTCCGTCTCTCTCTCACGTGCTGTCTGTCTGTCGAGTATTATATGATTGACAGATGAGCTCGCGTGAGTTGTAACGAAGTAAAACCAAAGCGTGATTTGTTTCCTGTTATGACTGACAGGTCACGAAGATTGTAAACACTGCGTTAGCCCGTGTTTAAAGAAAAGAGGGCGGAAACAAAAGGGTGAGCTGCAGAAGTAGTATAATGCGTGTTTCAGCTAGCAAATCAGAGAGCAGCTATAAAGTTACAATAAGCTGCCAGATTACTGTAGACTCTTTTCCATTACACGTCCCATTATGTCCTACTAAGACGTATTCTCTAGTTTTGTTCATTCCACTTAATTGATTTTACCCAATCAGAGCTGAGCAGAAACGAAGGAGGCCCCAAGAGCTCCAGGGAGTTTCTGATGAGACAAAGAAAGAACATGAGCACTGCTCCCTCTGGCATGTCGTAAAAGGCAACTAGTATGAGGTTGCAATCGGCGGCTGGCAACCTCATTATGAAACAAAGTGCTACAGAAACCACAAGTCCTAAAGCCACATGAACGTTTTGGTGCAGGCTTCCTGCAGAGGTGGCCAGTGGCAGTGGTGGCTCAAAAAATTTCCAGAATTGACATGAATGAATGAATATTGACGAACACAACATAAATTTTTAAAAATTGTGCGTCCTGGGATGAAACCTCAGACTTTTTACCTCTCATGAGCAGGAACCATTTACCCAAAAGACGACAAAAGGACGTGGGGAAAATAAAAACACAACTGATACCCGAAGTTCGTGTAGTAACTACAGAGTAGAACTACATTTATAATCTCTTACTTGTAGAAAAATTACTCCAGACCAGGGGTTCTAAATCTTTCTAGTGACATGGGCGGCTTTGATCGTTGGCTGAAGGCTGCGGACTCCTCTGATTGTCAAGTGAAGGCTACAGGCTCCTATGATTGTCAAGTGAAGGCTACGGACTCCTTTGATTGTCAGGTAAAGGCTACGAACTCCTATGATTGTAAGGTGAAAGCTACGGACTCTTTTGGTTGTCAGGTAAAGGCTACGGACTCCTATGATTGTCAGGTGAAGGCTACGTACTCCTATGATTGTCAGGTAAAGGCTACGGACTTCTATGATAGTCAAGTGAAGTCTACGGACTCCTATGATTGTCAGGTGGAGGCTACGGACTCCTTCTTAGAAAAAAAATGTACTTAAAGGTGTGACTGACACAAATAATACCGTTTATTGCAAACAAATTCATCAAGCTTGTTCGATTGACAAAATGGTAAGAGCGCTAGTTTCTTGCAGCACAGGTGCCTGGTTCTATTCAGGGTATCGACACGTAGCAGTATGCCAAGCTGTAATAATTGGTACCTGACTTTTCTCTTGAGTTAGGGAAAGAAAAAGCAGCGAGGAAGGGTACTTGTCGCCCCACCTCTCGATGCTGGGCCGAGTATAGTGAAGTCTCTAACACGTTACTCCCCTACGGCAGTATCTGCTACTGGACTATCTTTATCTCTTTATCTCTGATAGCTGCTTCTCTTGTTAGTACTTTTGCTTTTTAGAGCCACCACATCTTTCATTGACGCTGAACACTGAGGAGGTACGAGCACGATGGCGTAGCTGGCAGTCCTAGGACAAATCCTTGTCAGGGTTTGATCATGCTAGCAGATAGATAATGTTAATCCATTTTCAGGGCTTATTGTCTATCAACACTGGTCGGGTTAGCAGTCTTTTTCAGGACCAGTCCTTTTCAGGGCTACTCCATGGTAGCCGATAGATTCAAGCAGTCTTTTTCAGACCTTAGTGTTTATCAACACATCCCTTCAGTTAACAGAGTTCACTTATTTTTGAATGGCAAATTGCGCTCCGATATGTCAATGGACTTAAGTCTAGGTTGAAAGTAAAAAAAGGTGAAACTCTCAACAAATAAAAACAATTGACGCTGCTTTTAATATGTGTTTGAACAGTCTCTCACGTTATCACTTATGTTCGTTAATAAATAGATGATAAATAGGTAAAGAGACAAGCAGGCATACACACAGTCAGACAGATAGACAGGTTGTAGGTAGGTATTTAGGTAGATAGGTATGTAGGTAGGTAGGCAGGCAGACAGGTTGGTTGATAGGTAGGTAGTCAGGAAGACGGGTAGATAGATAGATAGATAGATAGATAGATAGATAGATAGATAGATAGATAGATAGATAGATAGATAGATAGATAGATAGATAGATAGATAGGTAGGTAGGTAGGTAGGTAGGTAGGTAGGTAGGTAGGTAGGTAGGTAGGTAGGTAGGTAGGTAGGTAGGTAGGTAGGTAGGTAGGTAGGTAGGTAGGTAGGTAGGTAGGTAGGTAGGTAGATAGATAGATAGATAGATAGATAGATAGATAGATAGATAGATAGATAGATAGATAGATAGATAGATAGATAGATAGATAGATAGATAGATAGATAGATAGATAGATAGATAGATAGATAGATAGATAGATTAGATAGATTAGATAGATTAGATAGATAGATAGATGTCATCAAAGAAGGAACCACGACCATTTTTTGTTAGCAAGTTGCACACTGCTATATAAATACAGGTTCGCAAAATAGGGAGCGACACTTACAAACGTACCCAATCACCGCGCAATCGACCCGCATAACAAAACAACTAGACCAAATTTTGCCACTGCTCGACCGCATGTTAGTATATTGAACTGACAAATATTATTAATATACATTTGGGCTATAAATGGTTCGCATTCATGGTTGTTGTTTTATCCTCGATCTAGCACAACAGTTTACTGCACCAACACCACCCATCCCCTCGAATCTTCTTACCCTGTGTTCCAAACTCACAACTTAAAAAGACCAATAACAAAAACATGAAAACCCTTGGGGTCTCAAGGTGGAGATGTCTTATTTGCTCAACCGCGAAGGGATAATATTTTCTCTCACTTCTAGGACTGAATATTCGTGTTCCGCACCCGATGAACTTTTCAGGCACAATACAGACGAACTAGTCATCTGAATGGACCACGACAATGCCACCATAGATTCCCTTCACGTTTTGCATTCATTTAGTCGTGCACTGATTGGGGCAGTAACTTCATATTCCATATTTACACTCCCTGAATATCTTCAAAGTTTACCCTCGCTCTGAAACACCAAACAGTCCAAACAGTGATCTTTAGGAGCGAAATAATGCAGGCTTTTTCTTGCATCTGGCTTCGACTGATTTCCATACTGTCCGGGTGGCCCAGCTTTTCCACCTCGTCGTTGGGTCAGTCTGAGAGAGAGGTCCAAATTCGTTAACACTGAAAAGAAATTTCATTAGGTTGGAAAAACACAATGCCGTAATGTTTACCGGAGTGAAAATTGTAATTCCTAATCTTCTTATGGTTGGTTTGTGTCGCTTTCTTCCTCCACGTCAAATATTAGTTTTAGTCCACGAATAGTTGATAAATTTTGGCGCTGCATTCTTCTCGGGTCTCGCGTACCTGAAGTTTTTTCTACAGAGGACACTCGATGAAAGTTGATCAAGAACCCTCTGGTCTGCACTCCTACTGGCTACCCGCCGATTCCCAGCAAAATGTGGAACGATTTTGTATCTAATCGGCACACCTGTTTGAGGATTTGCTTTCGTTTCCGTGACGTCTCGTTTTTATTATGGGTATTTACCTTTTCCGCCCTCGTCCGACGGCTCGAAAGATTATCCATTATGGGGTATTGTCATACAGGTGATGCCCTATTTCTCTTGATAGACCCTCCGTAGCGCTGAAGTGACGTTGGTTAGTGGTGATCGGACTGTTACCGACATTGAATTCTTCTGTGAAGTGGGACGCGAGAACTAACGTTGTCCTGTGGTTTCCTTGCTCCATCGGACCGCCGTGGTGTCACAACCTTGCCCACTACTTGTCTATACAGTATGGCTGTCTTCTATGTTTTGGATCAAGACAAAATATGGCGACATTGTGAAATAGCTCCGCATATTTCCCGGGGGTATTTGAGAAGACAGGGAAAGAATAAGACTATCCCCCCCCCCCCCCCCCCCCGGGTGTGTTGTAATAGGCGACTAAAATGAGATTGTGCATGGGTCTGACAATTTCATCATGTAAAATAAACTGCTTCAGAAACCACAAATGCAAGAGCATATGTATGCTTTGGTACGTTCTTTCTGCAAGGGGACCAGACGTATGTTGTAGCCCTATGCCTCATAAGCAGCAAAAAGGGAAGCTAATGAATGAATGACATTTCAAATATCTACATGCCTGCCTCATACCTATGATTATTTACTATTTACTGCTAAAATTATCCAAACATAATACGTTGGAGTATCGATTTGCAGGTCTCAGTTGAAAATTACAGCCCGAGGTGTGCTTTTTTTTCTAAATGTTATCAGCTCAAGTTTATAAAATGTCCTCGGGGGAAACGATATTTCCACCCAAAAAAAAAAAGAAAACGGGGTGGGGGATGTGACTGAAAGGACAAAACGGGCAAATTAATTCAAGCTTTGATTGTGGCAAATATTCGGAATTTAATCACGTATGGCATATAAGAGAAGCATGGGAGTAACATTCTTTGGATACATAGTGAGAAAACAACAAGATCAGTCAATACTAGGCAATGGGAAGTAGCCCACACGAGGAGAAGTTGATTTGTTAGTGTAGCTGACCTATACAAACCACCGGAATTGTGTATCTCCTGCAACGTTAAACACACTTTTACAGAATAACCGTGCATGGGAGATAATTGAGAAACGTATATAAGGATCACAGTAGTATATAATCGAATGTGCTCGTCAGAATGTTATGGTTTTAGATGTAACTCTATAACTGCAGAGTCGGCATCACTGAGAGAGTGAAGTTCAGTAAGATCCAGGTATTACATGGCAGTGAAGAATAGTAACAAATAAAAGGTAAAGGATCCCGTTACAAGCCCATTGGGGCATATTGGGAATATGGAGTTAGGCTCATATTTTCTGGACCATTGGCAAACTAGGGGTGATGTGATCAGCATCAAGCCGGCCGCCTTAACCTTCCCAGAGTTACTCTGGTACCCAATTCATGAGGCTGGGTCGACCTCGGAGCCGTTTGTGGTCTAATAAAAAATTCAACCTCAACTGGGGATCGAACCATGACCGCCGAGCTAGGAAGCCAGTGCACACTAATCACTGCGCCGCCGCGGCTCTGGTGAAGAATAGTGAGAAGCGTGAATTAGGAGGAAAGTGGAAATTTGGTGGAAGTAAGGCATGAACAGCAGGTACTAGTCAGTACCGAAACCTGGTAGTGTCGCTCTCCAGTCTACCCAGCTGTAAATGGGTACATGACTCTGCTCTTGAGTTATTTAAGGCAAAGACAGTGAGGTTGGGTCCTGGTCACCCCACCGCTAAATAAAGCTGGACCTGGTATAGGGAAGTCTCTAACACTTCACTCTTCAACGACAGTATATGTTAAGGTCCTACCTTTATCTTTACTTGTGAGAGAAGAGATGGTTCTGAGTCTTTACTTGTGAGAGAAGAGATGGTTCTGAGTCTTTACTTGTGAGAGAAGAGATGGTTCTGAGTCTTTACTTGTGAGAGAAGAGAAGGTTCTGAGTCTTTACTTGTGAGAGAAGAGAAGGTTCTGAGTCTTTACTTGTGAGAGAAGAAAAGGTTCTGAGTCTTTACTTGTGAGAGAAGAAAAGGTTCTGAGTCTTTACTTGTGAGAGAAGAGAAGGTTCTGAGTCTTTACTTGTGAGAGAAGAGAAGGTTCTGAGTCTTTACTTGTGAGAGAAGAAAAGGTTCTGAGTCTTTACTTGTGAGAGAAGAGAAGGTTCTGAGTCTTTACTTGTGAGAGAAGAGAAGGTTCTGAGTCTTTACTTGTGAGAGAAGAAAAGGTTCTGAGTCTTTCTTGTGAGAGAAGAAAAGGTTCTGAGTCTTTACTTGTGAGAGAAGAGAAGGTTCTGAGTCTTTACTTGTGAGAGAAGAGAAGAGGTTCTGAGTCTTACTTGTGAGAGAAGAAAAGGTTCTGAGTCTTTACTTGTGAGAGAAGAAAAGGTTCTGAGTCTTTACTTGTGAGAGAAGAGAAGGTTCTGAGTCTTTACTTGTGAGAGAAGAAAAGGTTCTGAGTCTTTACTTGTGAGAGAAGAAAAGGTTCTGAGTCTTTACTTGTGAGAGAAGAGAAGGTTCTGAGTCTTTACTTGTGAGAGAAGAGAAGGTTCTGAGTCTTTACTTGTGAGAGAAGAAAAGGTTCTGAGTCTTTACTTGTGAGAGAAGAGAAGGTTCTGAGTCTTTACTTGTGAGAGAAGAAAAGGTTCTGAGTCTTTACTTGTGAGAGAAGAGAAGGTTCTGAGTCTTTACTTGTGAGAGAAGAGAAGGTTCTGAGTCTTCGACCAGTTCATACCGAGAAAAAAAAATGAGATTCTGTGTTAAAAGTAATTTTGATTGTGTGTAGTCAACTAATTAATCTGATGTACTCCATTGAGAGATGAGCAATTACGATGGATCAAATCGAAAACAGAGTAAATGTGTATTTGTGATCGTCAGAGTGCTTGACCACGGTTCATTTCATGTGTGCAAAAAACACAATTCGTCGTAAAGGGTTTATTTCGCACTAAGGAAGTGTATGAGTAACTTTGGTTGTTATTACAGTAGAGACGAATGTACTGACCGAACACTCAGTAAATGATATATGACATCTGGTCTACACTAACTAGTAGCCTCTTATAGTCATAACTAGCTATGAGAATGATGCGCCCTTGAGGTGATAGTCTCAGCGCTTTTGTTTTGTTTTGAGTTTCTTTCGGCGTGTTCTCTCTTTTGCTTCTTGTAAGAGCTTATTATTGGGGGGGGGGGGCGTCAATCTGAGGTGGTGCTGTATGGAATATCGCCATGTGATGCGATCGGCAGCTTCGTTTTCCCAGGTTGCTGAATTTATGTCCAGCGCCTCCATGTCTCTCCTGCACACATCTTTGAACCTCAGCTGCGGTCGCCCGACAATTCTTTTGCCATCTGCCAGTTGTCCGAAGAAAATATCTTTGAGTATGTGACCATCTTCCATGCGGTGGACATGATCAAACCTGCAAAGTCTGCGCTGTCTAAGCAGTGTATACAGGTCTTGAAGGCCAGCACTGGACAACATCTTGACATTTCTCACTTTGTCCTTCCACGAAATACCGAGGATGTGGCGTAGACACCGAAGATGGAAGGTATTGAACCTTCTTTCTTGCTTATCATAGGTTGTCCCTGTCTCGCTCCAATAAAGAAGAATGCTGGTGAAACAGCAACTATGTTGCATGAATCTAGTGACGCGGTTATAGCAGCAGTATTAGACATGTTGGATATTGGTTGTGTATGCAGCTTCATACTTAATGGATCTCTAAAGATAGACTACAGTGCAGAGTTGCAGAGGGGATAGAGCTATTGCTTCTCAGAGCAAAATTATCAGGTTCAAAACCAGATAGCGTCACAACTCAGTCTAACCAGCTGTAAATGGGTACGTGACTTTGCTAATGAATTAGGAAAGCAAAGTTATCGAGGAAAGGAGCTGGTCACCCCATCTCATAAAACTTAAGAAAGTCTGTTAATTTCTGGTTGTTATTTATATTATTGTCCATGTGTCAGAGAGCTAGCTTTACAGTAGGACTTACTTGATAGCTGACTTGATACTTATTTTTTGTTTAATGTTCGACTTGATTTCTTTAGATCTTCATATACAGTATTCCCCAATGCAACAAAAGCTCTTCTTTCGGTTAGATTCACCTCGTAACTCTCTCCCAGTATGTTTCAAAGTGTTGTTCGAGCAGTTCACAAGTTTACTTATACGCTCCTAGGACATTTGCATGACATAACCGTTCGTGTTTGAACAGTTTATTTGTGTTATCCAGTGTACAACTGTCAAGAAGACTTGAGTAGCAAAGACGAAGTGATTTGATATGGACACAGCGTTAAAAGATTGGGCAAAGAGATTGGAGTTTGAGTAGTCGTTGTAATACTTATTTTCAGCTATTAATAGCATATATTAATTCCGGATGAAAAAGGGAGAAGGGGGAAGCTGTAGGAAATTGGTGTAAGTAAACGGTGAGCAAATGAAATTCATACACAGGTAGAGAACTGAAGTACAAACAGACAGACATGGACACAGACGGTTACACAAACACGCTTCTTTTTCCTTTTTTTTTCCTTTTCGCTTCTTATGGGACAAAGGGCCACCACTGCAGCTGGTCCACATTGCAGGAGACGTGCATCAAAGAATTCATGTTCTTTTACAGCTGGGGTTTCTCTAGCACTTTGTTTTACAAGATGATGTTGCCAGCTTATGCACAACCTCGTAATAGTTTCTTGTACAACATGCTTGAGGGAGCAGTAATCATGTTCATACTCTGGTAGAAAACGGGTGGATAGATGCACAGACACACAGGCATGCATACTGTCATATCAACACACTTGCAGAGAAAAAAATTTGAGACTGTCAAATAAATGGATACAAATGATATTAACAGATGGACGAATAGATAGGCAGATAGATGGATAAACAAACTGTTCACTGGACAGACAGACAGTTACACAGACAGAAAGACGGACGGAGAGACAAACAGAACCAACGCTGAAAGTAACATGAATAAATAGTTACATACTTCCAAAACATAACAGTATTTATTTGTGATGTTGTAACAAATTGTTAAATCTTTACATCCTTTTATAGAGATCAAAGTAGAAAATAATGTACCGTACTGTATGGTGGGGCCATCGGAGTGGCTAAGAGGTATGGCGTCCGCCTCTAATTCTAAAGGTACTGGGTTCGCTCCCAGTACAGGGAATATAATTGATGGAGAATTATTTTTCACAACCAGTGGTTCCTAATTATGTCATATTTCCCCCTGATCTCCTGGGTAGTGAGATTGGATGCCTAGCCTTCGCTAGGAGATCCCGTGCGCAAGTTGCGTACGTTAAAAATCCCTCGACAGTTGGTAATCGTAAAGAGTACGCCATACAGCCGCTGCCCTGGCAAAATGTAAAAAATTTGGAAACCTACCCACCACAAAAATAATTATAGAATGTGTGATTTATGTATACACACACTGGGATCCTCGTCGATGCTACGGAGTTCGTGCACTGTGCTGAGATCCTCCTTGTGTGGTTTAAGGAAGGAGATTGGAGCACTGATGGAGTTGTCCGTGTGCAATGAATATGGTCCTTAAAACCAACATCCAACCAAACCAACATCCAACCAAACCAACATGTTATGCCAAGAAGAACAGCTAGGGTCATTTAAACGTATATTTGTGACATAATTGTGTCGCCCGCTCTGAATCTTGTCACTGTTAAAAAAAGGGTTGACCACTGTTGCGTGATAAATTCTCGCAACATCGTTTTATTTCAATATCTGTTTTATAACGCAAGGGCAACAACTGCTTGAAATTTATAGACACTTTTCTCGGTAAGCATTTGTCTTCTCGCGTTGGTATCGAATGCAGTTAAGTTTTGAGCTGTGTCATTTTGCGCTGGACTGCGCATGACTTGTCTTGCTTTTTGGTCGATCGGTTTCCGCCCACGACTAGTGGAGTGAGCGATTTGGAATGGCGAAAGAGATGCCTCGTTGAAGAGGGGATCTCCGCTTTCTTTTGTTCTGTCAGGGATGTGTAGTCCTCTTATGGATATTTCGTTTAGTCGAGATAATACCTCTAGTGTTTTCCCACATGTCGGGAGGCGTGATATTTCTGTGTATTTCGTGAAAGCAAGGTAAATTGACTTTTTCATTAACTCTATCGATTTTGGGTCGTGAGCGATTTCGATTCATAGCCTGTCTCCGAAAGTCGTCGTCACGAGATGTTCTTTCCCAGCTCACATGTCGCTGCATTGTACGGCATCGGTTGATGCATGTACCAAGGACCATTACTCGGTTTACTGACGTCCTAGGTGGATTGCCCTGTTATTGTTGTATGAACATTGTTTTGACTGAACACATCTACACACTACACAAAACCAGACATGCGGATACCATCCATCATCATATGGCATCACGCATCATTTGGTGGCCATAAGCTGGTTTGATTCTGGTACCAGCAAACACGGGGTCCCTTACCCACTTCATTTTCAACAAGAATTCATCAGCATCCTTCAAGAAATTAACATTCTTCAATACAGTCAACATCTTCAAAATTTTCAAAGTACTCGGCGTTGCCCGGTAAAAGTCAAAATTTCAACTTTTTGACGGAAACAAGAATTTGACAGTACCCGGCGTTGTTACATGTTGCCGGATAACTCGGACTGCTGTTATCTTTTACGCAAGTCAAGCAAGTTGCTGCTGTCAAGGTTCCAGTGCTGTCGTTTTTTGAGAAGGTCAAGTGCCGGTTGAAACGGGTTGTTTTCTGAAGAAGGCCAAGTACCGATTTCCATCAACTTACTTTTGGATTAGAAGGTCAAGTGCCGAAACAACTCAACACACAGTATTTCAGAAGCTCTTGTACCATCGTGTTAGCAGTGGAAGCAGTTCAGATGTGCCATCATCGTTGGAGCTTCGCTCTTTAGGACGTTGATTGACATCCGTTTTTCTGCTGTTCTACGATTGGAAGCCTATAAGTTAAGTGGCCTGTTTGTATGTAAACTGTGCCCTTATACTTCTGCTGAGTCTTCTGTGTATCATCTCATTCTATATGTTATATGTCTATATGTTATTTGTATATTTATATGTTTATATTTCAGCGGGTTCTCGGTTGGGTGGTGTCTCCGTTAGATTATGCCACGTCATAGAGGTCGTCTCTATTGTGAGCGTTTTCTGTAGGGTTTGCAAATTTCCGATACTGGAATTTGCTAAGCGACTTCTGTTGCTATTTATGTTAGCTGTGATGACATGTTTTAATATTGTTTTCGTTATTATTTCACATTCTTTAGTTTTGTTTTGATTTGTTTGTATTTGTTAGCCTACTCTTGTCTATAATTTAGTTTCATACAACATTTTTGTTTATACACTGTGGTGTCATGTATTTTGTTTAATTATAGCGCAGATATCGTCACATTTTTTGTGATATTTCATTAATTTCTGCTTTATTTTTAGTTGATTTCTGCGAACGTTTTTGTATTGTTGCTGATCTTTGTTATTGTTTACATTGTTATTGTTTACATTGTTTGTATTGTTTACATTTTCAATGTTTACATTCTGCATGTGTTTACATAGTCATTGTTTACAGTTATAGTAATTAGTTAATGGGCTATGCTAATGCACTGTTACTACTACACTGATGATAAATGAATGATGAATAGTGTCGTGCACTATTGAATGAGAAGTGCACTTATGATCAAGAATTGAGTGCTGATATTTCATATACAAGTTCTTTGATTGGAGACTTGTTTCCCACAGAGACTGGGATAATATAATGTGATGTGAATATACAAGTGCTTAATTAAGACTTGTTACACTTAGGTTTGAAATAAATTAGTTAATTATTTCAGGTTTTGGACTCATATGTTAGACAACATGTCTACATTTGAGCACTTTATTGAGCAGGGTAAATTGCTTGGGAAGACTGGTGATAAGTTAGAAGAATTTGCAACTGCTCGATATGATAAAGCAATGGAAGCTGAACAAAAGAAACTGCATATGGAAGCTGAACAAAAGAAACTGCAGATGCAGGTGGATGAAAAAGATTCCAAATGGAAATGGAAAAACAAAAAAGGGAATCAGAAGCTGAGGAGAGAAAACTCCAGCTACAGCTAGAGGCTGAGAATAAAAGACTTGAAAAAGAAGCTGAGAATAAAAGACTTGAAAAAGAAGCTGAGAATAAAAGACTTGAAAAAGAAGCTGAAAATAAAAGACTTGAAAAAGAAGCTGAAAATAAAAGACTTGAAAAAGAAGCTGAAAATGAAAGACTTAAAATGCAGGCTCAAGCTGAAGAAAGGAAGTTACAAAGAGAGTCTGATGAGAGGAAAGCAAAAATGGAACATGAAGAAAAAACTCTTAGCTTTAGAGTTGGAGAAATTGAAATTGACGAGCATGAGTAATGGTAATGATTCAAACAAGGGTTCATCTTCTGGGAAGGCTAATAATGATACTTTTAAGATTAAGTTACCAACATTTAGTCCTTCCAGTGATGACATAATGTTCTATCTGGACAGATTTGAACAAGCATGTACAGCTCATAACATAGACAAAGCAAAATATGTTTATCAGTTATCAGGGATACTGACAGGTAAAGCTCTAAGTATATTAAATATGGTGGATGAACCTGACAAGAACAATTATGAGGTTGTCAGGGCCGCTTTGTTAAAGAAATATCAGCTTAACGAAGACGGCTATCGTCTACAATTTAAAAACATGTTACCTGAAAATGGAGTTGAATTCTCCGAGTTTATTGCAAGAATACGCATTACTTTCTCACGATGGGTTGAACTATCTAAGACGGAAAAAACTTATGAAGGACTTATGGACTTAATACTTAGAGACAAAGTCATGTCGTCTGTCAATGAGTCTTTCCTTGCTTTCCTTCATGAACGTAAACCTAAAACAATAAAAGAAATGGAAGATTTCTGTTGCCAATACGTAACTGCGCACCCACACATAACCATGGGTAACTCTAAGGTGAAAGAAGGTTTACCAGTTGCTTCGGCAGCTCCGTATGGCCAAAACTTTGCTCGTAGATCCCAACAAAATTTTGATAGAAAGAGTAGCGGTAATTTCTGTCAAAATCATGGAAATCAATTTCATGGTGATTCTTCT
Source organism: Oreohelix idahoensis (assembly GCA_024509875.1). Lineage (NCBI taxonomy): Eukaryota > Metazoa > Mollusca > Gastropoda > Stylommatophora > Oreohelicidae > Oreohelix > Oreohelix idahoensis. The sequence goes on along the minus strand of JAMPIV010017711.1, from coordinate 46,321 downwards.
TCGAAGAATTGGAGACAACCTGATAGTACTCGTTACTATCACCCTAATAATTATAAGCATTTCAAAAGAGGATATGGTAATAGAGGTTATTCCTGCCGAAGACCTCAAACCAAACAAATAGATGTTCGCATCAATGTGAACATTGATAGTAATCGTGGAAACTGGAATTCGAACCAGGATAACAATTACAATAGAGACAATAATAACTGCAGAGATAATAATAACTTTGATAACTTCAGAGGTAATAATAGTCGGGGTAGATCTCAACACAAAAAAAAGAGATATCAGCAGGCTAATGCTGTACAACAGGAAACTGAGGGAGCCTGTAATCATGTTGTTGATAGTAAAAACTTTGACGCTGTCACTAGTTCTGCTTTTGACTTTGAGAGAGCAAACAAATGCCCCCAATGCAGTACTTTATTCGAACCGGGTACCATAACTACTTTGAGTTGTGGTCACCCACTTCCCGCTCTTCCTGCTGCTGTTGCGCATGACGGGAGGGGTTCTTTAATTCTACATAAGGGTCTTGTTAATGATACTCCGGTCTCACTACTTTTCGATTCCGGATGCACCACTATTGGTGTTAGACAATCGCTTGTAGATCCATCTTGTGCTACAGGAAGGGTTATTAAATGTGTAACATTTGGCGGCACTCTAGAAAAATATCCTACTGCTGTAATTCGCATTGCCACTCCTTTCTTTACTGGAGATGTGCATGCTTGTCTCTTACCTAATCCTATTGCGGACCTTATTATTGGTCGTATTCACGGAGTTAGGGAGTGTACCCCACAGCAGATTGCTGCTTGGGAAGATAATAACATGCAAGCTACAAATGCAGTAGTTACAAGAGCACAAGCTCTACAAACACCCGAAACTTCACTGAATAGTGATAATGAAGTTGATAGCCAAGATAGTCACTTAGTAATCATTCGTGACTCTTTCATAAAATTGCAAGAAGAAGATCCTTCTTTAAAAAAATTCTTCGTTCTTGCGAAGAAAGGTGATCCGACTCAGGATACAAATAGAAAATCTTGGATTGCAATGAGAAACGGCGTACTTGTACGTATGGTACAAGATTCGACTACGTCGGCACATTCGCAAATTCTTGTTCCCAAGAGCATGAGAGTCCAAATATTACAACATGCTCATGACTCGCAATGTGCTGGACATATGGGTTTTGCCCGTACGAAGTCGAGAGTCCTTGCGGCTTTCTTTTGGCCTTTTGTCAATAAGGACATTCGTATTTACTGCCGATCATGCAAGGTATGTCAGGAGGTCAAATCTAGAGGACCACGACATGCTGCGCCTATCCAGGCTGCTGACATTCCTATTCGGCCGTTTCAGAAAATGGCCATAGATATTATTGGCCCTTTTAAGGTCAGGTCGGCCAGAGGACATCAGTTTATCCTTACATGTGTCGATATGTGCACACGTTGGCCAGAGGCTATTCCTCTTAAGAGCATATCTACTACAGATATCGCAGATGCTCTTTGGTTGATATTTTCTCGCTTGGGGTTCCCCAGAGAAATATTGTCAGACCATGGCACTCAACTCATATCTGACACTATGTCACAGGTAATGTCTACCTTACATATTGAACGATCTCTCAGTAGTATCTACCATCCTATGTCTAATGGGTTAGTTGAGCGTCTGAATAGAACGCTCAAGACTTTGCTTGGTAAGATAACTGAAGATCATCCTCAAGATTGGGACAGGGTTTTACCCGCGGCTCTCTTTGCCTATAGAGAAGTCCCTAATGAACACACAGGATTTTCTCCCTTCGAACTTGTCTTTGGCGCGCGTCCACGCGGCCCTATGTCTTTATTACACGATCTCATCACTGCCGATGATATTAGCGATGAAACTCAATCCTCATATGAGTATGTCATTGCTCTTAGACAAAAGATCATTGAGGCATGTAAGCTAGCAACTGCTTCATCAGAAATTGCTAAAGAGAAGGCAAGGCAGTTTGCTAACAAGAATAGATGTCTACGACAACTTTGTCCAGGTGACAAAGCATTCGTCCTACTCCCCAGTAGGGAAAATAGACTTCTTATTGCATGGAAAGGTCCGTATGCAATAGTCTCTCGGATTTCCGATGTTGACTATGTGGTCGATATTGATGGAAAGCATAAAACTTTCCACATAAACATGCTTTCGGAATTTCACGAACGTCCGGACTATTTGCTGCCTATTTTCCAGGCAACGGATGATGCTCCTGCACCTCACGGTCATTATTCATCCCTGTCTGTCATTCAGGATGAGGAAGCTACCTTCTCTGATGTCAACCTTCCCCTTCCAGTGGTTCCATTACATTCCACGGAATCTTGGAAAAACGTTTCTGTTTCTCCTAATCTTTCTGGTGACGAACATCGACGAGACTTGTCGATGTTACAAACATTTCAGGATGTTCTCACTGACATTCCTGGACACACAGATGTCATAGAACATGACATAATTCTTACCGACAATAATCCAATTAGGGTTAGGCCGTATCCTATTCCTATACACTTTCAGTCGCAAGTGGAAAAGGAATTGGATGAAATGATTCAATTAAATATAATTGAACCATCGACTTCACCATATTCTTCTTCCATGGTTATTGTCCGGAAGAAGGATAAGAACATACGAATTTGCGTTGATTATCGCAAATTGAATCAGGTCACAAAGTTCGACGCTGAACCGATGCCTTTGTTAGAAGATCTACTGATTAGACTTTCTAATTCTAGATTCTTCACTAAACTTGACTTGTCTAAAGGTTATTGGCAAGTGCCTTTAGCAGAGCATGCCAAACCTCTTACTGCTTTTTCTACACCTAGGGGTCTATTTCAATGGAATGTTATGCCTTTTGGTCTCATGAACGCCCCTGCCACTTTCGTTCGCATGATGCGTCGAATTCTGTCACATCGTTCGGATGTCATCGCATACTTAGATGACATCTGTCTCTTCAGTGATACCTGGGAAGATCACTATTTAGGGTTATATATGACTTACTGTCCACTCTACGTGAGAATAATTTGACAGCAAAACCATCTAAAGCTTTTGTTGGTTTTGGTGAAATCTCTTTCCTGGGTCATCGTGTTGGTCATGGTCTCTTGAAGACAGAAGACCACAATACTTCCAAAATACTGAACATCTCTGTTCCTAAAACGAAGAAACAAGTTAGGAGTCTCTTAGGTTTAATTCAATTTTATGGGAGATTTATTCCAAATTTATCTTCGATCATGGCACCTCTATCAACATTGTTGAAGAAAGGTTCGCCTAATCTGGTCCGTTGGTCTGAAGAATGCCAATCTTCACTAGACCAAATCAAGAATATATTTTCTTCTCCTCCCATCTTAAGATTACCTACTCTTGATAGGACTTTTGTTCTTCGGAGTGATGCTTCATCCACTGGGATTGGAGCAGCACTGATGCAAGAATATGCAAATACTCTGCATCCTGTTATGTACATTTCTAGAAAAAACTAAATGCGGCAGAGAGGAACTACTCGGTTTTAGACCGTGAGTTGTTAGCGATGGTTTGGTCAATTCTAAAGCTACAAAGATTCCTCCTGGGCGCACATTTCATTCTAGAGACTGATCAGAAAGCTCTTACAGCTATTCAGACTAAGAATTTGAAGAGTTCGAGATCCACTCGATATGCTATAGCTCTTCAACCTTTTCACTTCACGGTACGAGCTATCCGTGGTGCGGATAATGTGATGGCTGACATTTTGTCTAGATGCCCACATGACTCCAACTAATACTTCTGTCCTATATTTCCATATATTACAGAGTCATAACACACCTATATTTCTACAATAGATTAGCACATCTGTACTTACTTTATATGTACACACTATCGTGCTTTGTTGTCATCTTCTTCTGTTCGTTTTTTAAGATGATAGAGGAGGACTGAGTAGTTAATATAAGGGCCGTTAGTTTACTAAACAGCCACAATTATTAATAATGTATTGTACCTTATGAAGCATATTAGTTATTAATTAGCATTATATTGCTTGTACTTTCTCAGAATGTCATTGTTGAGCTGAGGACTTACCTTACTAGTTTCAAGCATGACGAGTTCTAGATTGTGTACTTACCCTCGGAATACCAGAGCATATGTCCTGGATCGTCATGTAGTTTAACTTTACTATGTACTTATGTCATTACATGTCAAAGAATGTACTATTTAAATTTTCCTATCAGATTTGTACATCCATTTTTAAAGACAATATTAGAGTATGCTGTTTAATGATGATTATAGTAACTTGCATACGTATATTGTGTTTACATGCTAACGTGATGTGTGTTGGTGACACCTCCCCGATGTGAATATTTTTTTGAGACATATTTATTTTTCTGTTGAGGTATATCCTCACCAGACACTCTATAATTAGCCTATTGTTTGGCAATTTAGTTAATTATCAGCGCATAATTCGTGCGTTTTGAGCCGCTTATCGCATGCTCTTTGATATTGAAAAAAAAAAATATGTTCCACATTTTTTTTTTATCGGGAGGAGGTGGTGATATGTTGCGTGATAAATTCTCGCAACATCGTTTTATTTCAATATCTGTTTTATAACGCAAGGGCAACAACTGCTTGAAATTTATAGACACTTTTCTCGGTAAGCATTTGTCTTCTCGCGTTGGTATCGAATGCAGTTAAGTTTTGAGCTGTGTCATTTTGCGCTGGACTGCGCATGACTTGTCTTGCTTTTTGGTCGATCGGTTTCCGCCCACGACTAGTGGAGTGAGCGATTTGGAATGGCGAAAGAGATGCCTCGTTGAAGAGGGGATCTCCGCTTTCTTTTGTTCTGTCAGGGATGTGTAGTCCTCTTATGGATATTTCGTTTAGTCGAGATAATACCTCTAGTGTTTTCCCACATGTCGGGAGGCGTGATATTTCTGTGTATTTCATGAAAGCAAGGTAAATTGACTTTTTCATTAACTCTATCGATTTTGGGTCGTGAGCGATTTCGATTCATAGCCTGTCTCCGAAAGTCGTCGTCACGAGATGTTCTTTCCCAGCTCACATGTCGCTGCATTGTACGGCATCGGTTGATGCATGTACCAAGGACCATTACTTGCTACTTTGTTAAATGAACTAGGTTTAGAAAACCTTTATTATCTAGAGGATATTTTTGAGGACATTATTTATACTTCGGCAGACGTGTCTGTCTTGCTGAAGTCAAACTAAGGAGAGTGAACTGATCTCATACATCTGGTTATCTCCTGGCTGTTATAGAAAAGGATGGAGTTTTTCACCTGACTATATTTACAGCACTATGAAATATAACATGCATCTGACTCATCATTGTAATGCTGTCTACCGTCTATTGCTGTATTGAATGTTGCTGTGATAATGACTGTTTGATGTGCCTACACATTTGCGTAACCATTTTGTCACTGTGGCGTCCACAATAAATAATGAAGAAAAACGTCAACGGCTGTTTCAAGACTCATTGACTTTGTACGTCGTGAGTTTACTGACGTCCTAGGTGGATTGCCCTGTTATTGTTGTATGAACATTGTTTTGACTGAACACATCTACACACTACACAAAACCAGACATGCGGATACCATCCATCATCATATGGCATCACGCATCAACCACTTTGCTTTTCTTAGTCTTAGTCCACTAATACAATAAATAACATCGACGTACTGTAATATAATAATTAATAATGACATTACTTCTTGAAGCCTTGAGGCTATTTCTACTTCTTCTTAAATCCTTCTTGGAAGCAGTTAGGTACCATCGTACCTACGTGTGCCCCGTAGGGCACAACAAACTCTTTCCACTTTGCTCGGTCTGTGAACATCCTTCGTGCGGTATTCCACCTATGGTTCTTCTTCTTCCTACACTCTCGGACGTCTACATGAAAATTTTCAAAGAAAGCAGGGTTAAACGTGAGACTATGTGTATCTCCATAGACTTTTTCCAGCGATGGTACTAGTGACGGCCGTATGTGCTTTGTCTACTCCTCATATGTTGGACATTTTTGAAGCAGACGTTCAGCAGTAATTTTATCGGCCCCTTCGTACCTCGGCCTTCACATGTCTCCACCAAGTTGTGTTTGGTTGGCCTCTGTCGACTTCCTACGGGGTCCATAGTATATTACAATGACGGTTCTCTCGGCGTAGGCAACCTAACATTTTACCTAGGGCCTTGTGGTTGTAAGAGACTCGAGCATAAATGTATGCTTGTTGATACAACATAAATTTATTTAGAAGGAGCTAGCATGTTCACCCTTAACTAGCACCTCGCACAATCTAAACACACCACTGGTACAGCAGTTCTGGTGATGGTGTCAGGATCGCTTCTGGTGACATGGTCAAGCCAATTGCTTTGTCCGCCTGTTGTGATGGTATATCGTTTTGATTGTTCCGGGTAAACAGCCCATTATTGTTGATATTATAAAGTTAGTTGCTTATCCTTTACAGGACGTGGCAATCAACCCCAGCTTTTATTGGCTGTTTGTGATTTTTCTAGGCAATTTTTACGTTCAGTAGTTTGCCATTGCTTTCTGAACGTTGATATTATACTGCTAAAAAAAATTCGAAGGATTTCCTTGAGGCTGAGATTCCAGTTAAACCTTTCGTAGACATTTGTTCCGAAGTCCATTAGCGACGTGGCTTTGTTTTTTTAATAGTTTTTTTTTTAATTTTAAACATTTCTGTCCATTTCATTTCAACTTCATTGGATCTTTGCAGTCAAGCTCATCATGACTTATGTTCATTGGTCAATGTACTACGAAAAAAAAAACAACTGTAAGGCCTTCGCGCCTTTTCAAAGGGTGTTCAATCTAATTTTCACGGTGCAATGTGCGCTTTCTCCTGAAAATTTGGCGGGAATATGTCATTGTTCGTTACGTTTCACTTAGCTCAGTAAGACAATTCTTTGTAAGGTGAATGTCGCAGATAACCACACAGAAAGGCACGACAAGACAGGCGGGAATGAATGGAAGCAATTACATTAACAAACGTAACTGACCAAAATATGGTATAAAATGGCTAAGAATCTTCAGTATGATTCACTAACAAAAAAAAAATTTTTTTTTCTTTCTCTAACATTTCTATGTTTTTCTGGTCAATTTTAATGCGCTGTTTTTAAATCTGCAAACCGTTTTTCTCTATCAGGTCGGGATCTCTAGAAATACTCAATTGAAGTTTTTTAACAACGCATACAGTATTACAACATCATTCGTACAAGAAGTATAACAGTTGTGTAGGCTTGAATTTCTTTGCAGTCGACTTTCGTCGGTGAATGGCATGTGGTACATCATGATGAAGCATCCAACAATAATCGGCAAGCATGGTCACACTCCACCGTCCTTGATAACGTGACTCCATTACGGCGATATCTTGATGGAATCGTTCTCCATGTTCATCGCTGACTTCGCCAAGGTTGTCAGGGAAAAAGTCAAGATGCGAATCGAGCAAATGGATTTTGAGGGACATGTTACAGCCCATAATTCTGTATGCATCTATGCACTGCTTAACAATATGCACATAGTCGACAGATTTGTGATTTCCCAGAAAGTTATCGACGATCGATTTGAATGCCATCCATGCGCGAAGCTCACTACCATGTAACAAGTTCTCGAATTGTTTGTCTGTGTGGTAAAATGGGATGTTATAAATATTTATAGGGGACTTAGTGTACTAACTGAGATCAGCTGTGAAGGTATATGTATCTAATAAGTGTGGTGTATTACAGATGACCTTACTTGCTACCACATATTATACCTCAGTCAGAATTATTCTGGAATATTTTGATGGCTACGTTAAATGTCTAGGGTTATGTAAATGATGAAGTGTAAGTCACAACAACAACAGACAGATAAACAATTTAATTTATTCCACCACACTTTGACAACACTGTGACACTCACACACATTTAACACTCTATAAGACTATCTTAAAAGAGTCACTGGTAAAGTTTCAAATATATATATGTATTAATTACTTTCTCTAATAGAGATCCTGATTCAACTACACAGTGAACCAGGAAACATAATACAATGTAATTACAAGTATTATGTATACAGTTTATAGATATGATCTTTGTATTGACATATATTATTATTAATATTCTATGTGTGTGAGTTGTGATGTGGTACTAGGAGGTAATACTGGCTGTTCAAGCTATGTTGTTGATTGTCATCACGACTTCAAGTGTTTGTTTCTGTTGGAACTAGTATTGGAGATGTTCTCAGTTCCTGGCATTAAAACAATTAATTGCCCCTCTTTATTTAATACAATGTCAGTTTTTGAGGGGGTACATAATGTTGAGCTCCTCTGGCCACATAAGCTTATCTTTCGTGATGGCGGCAGGAAAAGACTCCTCTGCTCAATTGCTACACTGTGTTCTGGAGACACCTCACTGGTTGCTATCTGGACCAAGGAGTATGCTGTCAGCCTCTGGATTCAGCAAAAACTCAGACCAGGTGCTGCTTCAATAACTAGGACCACAGTCCCTGAAACAAGAAGGTTGTACCTCCTACTTCAGAACTAATTTATACTCTATTTCTACACTGAGCACAATACATAACAAACACTGAGTTCAGAGCGGTAGGCCAACTGCTATCTTCATCTGAAACAATTTACACCAGTATTCTCCTCCCTAATGGTTACTACGCCTCTGCAATTTCAGCTGTAAGTCCTTCTATACAATAAGATAGGTGTCAGTGTACTATTTGGTAATTCCATGTAGGCCTAGGCAGTTAAACTCCTCTCCGACAAGGTTGGTTCAGGTTGGAGCAATATCTAGGCTTGGCCTCATGTTTTCTACTTAACACACACATATATACAGACACAAATTATCAATTCACATTCAATTTTCATTAAAAAGATATTGAATATATCAAGCTTACCACAATTCATGGAAATATTACACAGATACGTTGACTAGCGATGAATAATGGCACAAATTATGGCACAAATTCCGATCCGCCTCTGTCCCAGGCTTGTATTTAGAAAAATATGAGCTGGATCTCAACGCACTGTTCATTTAGTAAGTTTATTTTAAAATGTGGCACTGAACTGACGCTTCTAATTGACTATATTGGCGGGTCTAACCAATCGAGCCATGTTTACCCAAGCGTTTGAAAAAAAGTACCCTTCCATCCGTCTCCTCTAACAACAAAAAATAGTATTTATAGTCCGACTAATCGTGTTTAGCCTTACATTTATTTCTATCCAATCAAATAGGATTTAACATGGGGACCTATTTCCCGTACAATGGTGGTTTCAAAATCTGTCACTGAGCGATTCTGATTTTGGTGTTGTCTGACAGCACCACCATTTTATTTTGGCTATAACTTGTTAATTCCTAGACTATTTGCGTAACACTTAACATATTCTTTGTCAGCAAGTCCTAAGGAACCCAACTATATAAATTTAAGGGAGCTAGGTGGCTGCGTTCAAAATATGTATTTTCTTCTAGGATAGTCGTGCTGTTACCACTTCCTCACTGTCGTAAATTTATTTTGAGAGAAAAGAGTCGTAGAAATAGTGGTCCGGTTTAGAGTGGAAAATGATGATGGAAAGCTCAGTGATAGAAAATGTAGAGATTTAATAGTTACTTCACAGCGTGCTGGAGGAGAGTAAAGACAGACTTATTTACGACAAATCGTGTCTCTCAATCTTCTCTTTCACTCTCCTGGTCAAACAATTATTTGCCAGTTTTCCAGACTCGCATCTGCGCGCACACCGATTCGGTGTTTTCAAACACACACACGACGTTGATACAAACTATATTAAACGAATAGGGGAAAAGTTGGGCTTTAGGTATATCCAACACACAGAACTAAATGAGTTTAGGTGATTTTATTCACTTTAGACATCAATCACTAAAAATATCAGATATTACATAAATTATCATAAGTACACAAATGCAAATAACAAATTTGGGAGGGGTGAAGAAGATTGATATCGACTAAGCCCTTCCCGCTCATTAGACAAAGACAAACCCAGTCCAGAGATAGATAATATCAGGAACACGGGTACGTTAACCTAACAGTAAAGTTAATTACTCTGAAAGAGGTGTTACCAAGTTAGGTATAAGTGATAGAAAAAAAAACCTGTTCTTCCCAGCTGTTCTTTCCTTTACTAAGCAAATGGAAAGGAGGTGGTTTTAAACAGAGTTAACAAATTATCAACTATCCCACTTAAAGGAACAATGTAGGGTATACAGAAAAGATATATGTTACCAGGTAAGCAAGTTAACAAAATGGTCACACAAAAGAATTAATTTCCTGTCATTCATACACGCGCTAGCAAAGGCCTTCACTCATCTTGCTCTCACTTACCGATTGTGAAAAAAATCTTGCACTCCATAGAATAACACAACAGCAGTTACACCTCAACTAAATGTATGAGTGTTTGTTCAAGTTCTAGCCCCAGATTATCGGGTAGGCGGTCAGCACATAAAAGGATCCCGTAATCGCTGGAAAATGAATCTGTAGTTGTGTCTCTTTTTCTTAATAACAGTTTCTATGGGAGGGCACGGTCTCTGATACCGGGGTGAGGATGGTGTGGTCTATTTGACTATGCCGCTGATAATAAAATTCTTACGCGTGCTGGTACACTTTATCCGTGAGGTATGGTTTAAGTCCAGTGAGAAAACTAGTCACATCACTGTTCAGGAAATTATGAATTATCTCTCTGTGTCAGTAAACTAACAAAGCTCGGGCCAGTGTTCTTCTTCCCGTTACGACTTAAGTTGTTTGATGGTGCGTTAAATTTGTCTTTGGGTGTGCTTTCATTGCTATAAGTTAGATAGCGGAATTCCAAACATAGAATCGCCTCAAAGATTAAAAATTTACACAGTCTCAACAAGTTCTGCGTCAGGGGAACTCTACACACTGTTTATGCTTTGCTTTGCTTAGATTGATTTCTTTATTGCTTTCTTAATGCTGGGATCGCACAGGTTACGATCACTCTGTATGAAAGAAAAAAAAAAAGACATGTAATATATACGAAAACAAATAACCTTCTGAAGCGCGATGAATTTCCCGTTAAGCCTATTATATATATGCTCGCGTATTTAATTATGTATTTAATAAACACTGCGCGAATTCTAGTGGTTAAAAACCCACATCTATAAAACTAGGACTTAACTGAATTTATTAATTATAAATTCCTTCGCGACTTTAAAAGTTAATTTAAGCATCTATTATCTTTTGAAATAATATAATAGATAGATCATTATATTTAAAACTGGAACTCTTGAGATGGTTTAATTAAATAGATTTAAATTAACACAGAATCCCTTTAAATAGAATGACTGAGCTAGACCACTGATCACTTTACACAATATATATTACCGCTTTGCACAGAAATAGAAATCACTGCAAATATATATAAAATCCAGGGGAAAATCTATAACAAGATTTCAATAAAGCTAGTGCTTCTGTAAAGGTCTGGCCAGCGAGTGATAACGTGTCTAGTTCTTCATGGTCTATTTAGCTAAAATGGAATGTAAGTTGAGTGGGACATGATAAACTTGACAACTTATTTGATCTCACGGACTTTTGGGGATCTGACCGCCAAATCAAGAGAAGAAGCCGCCCCCTGGTCTTCGTATCCGCTCGCTGCTGCCCGTTTCGCTTTCCCCCGTTCGCTCGGTTCCTCGATTGACACCGAGACGCGAAATTAGCGGCAAGCAACTGCGTCTCGTATCAGGGAAAACTACTGTCTTTGATAGCGCCGATAGTCTCCCCTAAGATCCCTCGGTCTGTCTCTTTGATCTCGTCGCTGTATCCTACATGAGTCCCGGTGGAATGCGTTCTGGCAAACGAAAAGTTACAACAAATGTTCAGGGGTTCTAATGTTATGAAAGCTAAAGGTCCCTTTAAATCATCCATCATATCAGGGAAAATTCACTTGTCAAACTAGACGTACGTCACAATCGTCCCCACTTTTAGACATGAAACCATTTTTCATGTTTCATTTTTTGACAATGGAGGTGACCTGATTGGTGATTTTAGGATGAGTGGTATCTTCAGTTTGCTCTTCTTCCTCTGTAGACCAGTTTCTACTCAGAAAATCAGCCCCGACATTCTGTCTTCCCGGAATATATTCCACTTTGAAAGAATAGACGCTTAAAAGAAGCGCCCAACGCATGATCCTTGCGTTAAATTCTTTATTGGCACCAAGAAATGCTAACGGAGCGTGGTCTGTTTGCACCGTGAACGATGTACCATAAAGAAACTCATGATGGCGTCTGATACCGTCAATCAGAGCAAGACATTCCCTTTCAACTACGCTGTAGTTCCGTTCCGCTTTATTTAATTTCCGACTGCCATAGGCAACTGGAAATAGCATGTTCAGGTCACTGTCATCGGCTTGAAGCAGTGTTGACCCGATGCCCTGACCTGACGCGTCGACTCTCAGTACAAAAGGTTTCTTGAGGTCAGGCAACCTCAAAATGGGGTATGCAGACAACTGTCCTTTCAAAGTGCTATACGCGTGTTCGCACTTTTGATCCCATATGACCTTATCAGGACAACCTTTCTTTGTGAGGTCAGTCAGAGGTGCCGTCAGTCCGTTGAAGTTCTGGATGTACTTCTGATAGTATGCACATAGCGATATGAAGGAACGTACGTCTTTCTTCGTTCGGGGTCTTTTTGCTGCCACTATTTTCTCCACGTTCTTCTTAATAGGCCAACTGCATCCGTGAGAAATAGTGTGCCCCAGGAAGTCTAACTGTTCAAACCCGATGAGACATTTGCTAGGTCTGGCTGTGAGACCCGTTTCCTGTAGTCTCCTGAGGAGCATAGCAACCGTAGCAATATGTTCTTCATAGGTTTCCGATGCAATTAAGATGTCATCCATGAAATTATGGATATGGGGACTTTGCAAAGGTTCTAGAAGCTTCCTCATCATCCTGGTGAACACTCCTGGTGCGTTATGCAAACCGAACGGCATCACGTTAAATGTGTAATGTCCTTCACTAGTGCTGAAAGCTAACAAAGGTTTAATTTCCTCCTTGACTGGTATTTGATAATAACCTTTACTGAGGTCAATCTTGGAGAAGATCTTAGCTTTGCTGAGCTTGGTGAACAACTCAGAAACAGTTTGGAGAGGTTCGGGCTGGAATTCCGTTACAGCGTTTAGCAACCTGTAATCAATGCACAGCCGAACTTCCTTATTGGGCTTCTGCAACAGCACTACGCTCGAGCTGTAAGGAGATGTAGACTCACTGATAATTCCTGCCTGACGCAGCTTGTCTATTTCTCCGCGAAGTGCATCAGCTTTAGCGTACGGGATGGGGTAAACTCTGGTTTGAACAGGGGTCTCGTTTGTTAATTTCATATCAAATTCAATGAGATTTGTTCGACCAGGTACATCCGTTAAAACTGCACTGTACTGTTTTAGTAGAGCCCTAGTTTCTGTTTGTTGTTCTGGTGAGAGATTGTCGCCGAACTTGACATCTTTAAAGGATTCTGTGGGTTGCAGTGGATACTCCATGCAACCATCATCATCTTCCTCGTCTTCCGTTGCTATGGCGACAGCCAGGAGATGCTCGGAGGATGGCACCGGTCTTTCCAAATATTTCTTTAGCAGATTTATGTGGAAGACCTTCTCCTTTCCTTTGATGGAGATCTTGTAGTTGGTACGTGAGATCTTTTTAAGGACGGTAAACGGTCCTTGCCATCCGATGCGAAGTTTATTGCTTCCGGTTGGAAGTAGCAATAGGACTTTCTCCCCTGGTTGTAGTTCTCTCTCTTTTGCAGCTTTGTTGTATCTTTTAGTAATTTTAGCGCGGGCTTTCTTAAGGTTGGTAGTAGCTAGATCCCATCCTAGCTTTAGCCTTTCCTTAAGCTCAGATACATACTTGCTTGCAGAGACGACTGTCTCGTCAGCCTTCTGGTCTGTCAGGGACCGAAGTAAGGCTTCTAGTGGCCCCTTAATAGGTCTGCCAAATAAAAGTGTAGCTGGCGCAAAACCCGTAGACGCTTGGGGTACCTCTCGGTAGGCGAATAAGGCAGCCGATATATATTGGTCCCAGTCTTCCGGTTTCTCCTGACCCAGCTTACGTAACATCATGGTGAGGGTACCGTTAAAAACGTTCCACGAGCCCATTTCCGGCCGGATGGTAGGGACTTGTGTGGATATGTTTGGCCCTCAAGATCTTAAAGATCTCCTCCATTAACAGGCTACGGAATTGGGATCCATTGTCCGTCAAAACTTGTTGAGGGAATCCCAACCGTGTAAAAATTTGCACAAGGGCTTCTGCGACATGCTTGGAATTAGTGCATGGTAGCGGTACGGCTTCGGCCCACATAGTGCAAGTGTCAACTAAGGTCAGGATGAACCTGTTCCTTCTTTTGGTCTTTTCCAGAGGACCAATAATGTCGACAGCAACCCGTTCAAATGGAGTCCCTACTATTGGCATTTGCCCCATAGGTACTGGGGGTGTCAAGTGCTTGGGTGCTACCCGTTGGCACTGGGCGCAGGATTTCACGTACCTGACAATGTCAGAGTTCATTCCTGGCCACCAATAGTGGTTTTTTATTCGCTGAATAGTGGCGTTTTGTCCCATGTGTCCGCTAAAGGGAAGAGAGTGCCCCATTTCTAAGATCTGGTTTCTGTACTGCGTCGGTACTAGGAGCTGGTTATTCCCCGTGTCCGGGTTGCCCGTTCTACGATACAATACACCATCCTTAGAAAAGATGTCTCCGTTGTGTCTGGGGTCCTTAGCCATGGGCAGTTTTTTAAAGCAGGGCGCCAGAGTAGGGTCCTTTTGTTGCGCCTCCTTCAGTTCATTCGGCAACAAGTTTGGCGCAGGCTCCCTCTCCTTCTTGGCTTGCCCTCTTGTGGTTACCGCTGCCACAATCGGCTCCTTAGGTCTCCCAATGAACACATATCTACATCCCAGGATAACTGGGTAGATCGGATCATCCATTATGGCCGCTTTAATAAACTCCTCTGACAAAGTCAGAGTGTATTTCTACCAGTGCGATAGGAAGCGTCCTGGGTGCATCACTCCTGAAAACTCCACTAAGTTTGACGGTTTCCTCTGTCTCCTGACCGGGTTTGACTAGGTGCCTAGCGACAATACAATCAAAACTTAATCCAGTGTCAAAAAGACAAGTAGTAGAGGTACCGTTCAAAATTACAGTTCCTCGAGTTGAGGGTCGGTCCCCCTCAGGTTGAGAATCACTGACATTGACTCTACCTTTCGAGGCTGTATGCAAACATCCAATGCGGTTTGCACCGGTTTGTTTGCCCTGATCAGACGTTCCTGGTGTAGGGGTCTTCCCTTTTCCTTGACCTTGGTGGCCGCGCTGCCACGTAGGCTTGTTGGGTTGATCAGAATTGTTGTTGGGGGGGTATCGGGTTTTGTAGAATTTCGATTTTTTCCTGGGGAGGTTTCTGGGTATTGTTATCTCGTTGGTTATAATGTTGAGAGGAAGTGGAAGAATAGGATGCCTGCTCTAGATTCTGTTTTCGAGATGGCTCATCGGTGGGTTTACGTTTAGTGCTGGGAAGTTCGGCCATTGCATTGCTATAGCGTTCGGCTTTATTGAGTATGTCTTCAAGCCTGACTGCCCCCTGTTCAGCCAAAAATCTACGTGTTTCATTCGACAAAGTGGATTTTATCTGCTCCACAAGAACAAGTTCGAGGAGTCCCTCATATGAAAGAGGTAGGTCAGATAATTCAATGCACTTTGTCAGATAACCCGTGAGACGTGAAGAGAACTGGGGGAAATGTTTCCGTGCTCTCTTTTCGGCTGTTTCTGAACAACTGCAGAAACTTTCGGGCAGTCATCTCAAACTGCTGTAGTAAGGCCTTTTTCAACATGTCGTAATCATGTTGATTCGGTCCCAGCTTTGTGTACACGTCATAAGCATTGCCTTTCAGTGACGTTGAAAGTTTGAGCGCCCAGCGGGTACTCTCTAACCCATAAAGATTCGCGAGTCTCTCGAATTTTTCTAGGTAGCTGTCAATTTTTTCGTTAGGGCTAGGAAAAGATTCTAAAGAAAACGACATAGCAGTTAATTGGGCAGATTGAGTACTGGAGAGGTCCATTGATTGAGACTGGGGCGAAGACGGCTCTCCGTTAGTCGAAGTAGAGGCGCCCCGACTCTCTAGAGCCTTAAGCGCCAGTTGATGCTGTCTTTTCTTGTCTCTCTCTCTCTCTCTCTCTCTCTCTCTCTCTCTCTCTCTCTCTCTGCGAGTTTCCATCTCTGCTTCAATTTTCTTCTGTTCCAAAAGACGTTCTTCCGCTTCTTTCTTATCTGCCCTCTCCTGGGCTTCTCTCCTCTCTGTTCTTTCTTTCTCTTCCTTCCTCTCAGCTTCTGCTCTCTGTTGCTCCGCCTTCCTCTCAGCTTCGGCTCTCTGTTGCTCCGCGTCATATATTTCCAATTCCTGGTTAATAAACGCGTTTGCAGCTTCTGCATCTAATCCTGCCTCTTTCGCTTCCAGCCTCAAGATGGACCTCATCTTTATCCTCTCTGCCATTGTTAAAGAATAAGATGAAGTATGCCTAGAGAACTAGTAAGAAGCAACGCGAAAGGGAGGAACTCTGAACCGCTACGAGAAAAAAAAACAAGTATAAATTTACCTGTGTTACCTCCTACCTGTACTGTGCAAACTTATCGCTGCTATTATCTGGCAATTAAGGCTCTAAACGCAAGCGACTATGCCACTAAATGGTAAGTTACACTGGAAAAGAATCTACTTTTACTAACAGTAGAGAAAAATTTATATTAAAACAATTTAAAAGGAAAAAAAATTTTCCCCTAAATTTTAAATCTCTGACAACAAACTCCGTCCCTAAAGTCAATTATTGAGATGAGACGTTGTTAACTTAATTTTTCAAAATCAGAACAATCCGTCTTTAGCTAAGCTCAACTCTTTTTGACTTCAAAAACCTTAGTGACTGTAAAACAATCACGCAATCCCAGCAACTTTTATAAAGAAAGAAATATAATTATCTCCGCCAGAGGATAATAAAATAGCCAATATATTTGTTTGTCTGTACTTTCTACTGCTGTGGAGAGAAAACAACCTGTAAATATGCTGTGTGGACAACCCAAATACTTAAAGAACGTTTGTCTAGGGGTGTAATTATTTATTTATTTCCCTAATTCACAAAGACAAATCATTCACACTCTACCTAGTTAGACCCAAACTAAATCAGACTCAAAATATCTTTAACCCGGCTATGCGATTGCCTCAAATGTAGCTCAAGATCCCAGAACCAGCCCACAAATATGTGTGCATCAAATGTATCTCAAAATTATCCCAGACGAGCCGGCCAAATATTGTCGTAAATTTATTTTGAGAGAAAAGAGTCGTAGAAATAGTGGTCCGGTTTAGAGTGGAAAATGATGATGGAAAGCTCAGTGATAGAAAATGTAGAGATTTAATAGTTACTTCACAGCGTGCTGGAGGAGAGTAAAGACAGACTTATTTACGACAAATCGTGTCTCTCAATCTTCTCTTTCACTCTCCTGGTCAAACAATTATTTGCCAGTTTTCCAGACTCGCATCTGCGCGCACACCGATTCGGTGTTTTCAAACACACACACGACGTTGATACAAACTATATTAAACGAATAGGGGAAAAGTTGGGCTTTAGGTATATCCAACACACAGAACTAAATGAGTTTAGGTGATTTTATTCACTTTAGACATCAATCACTAAAAATATCAGATATTACATAAATTATCATAAGTACACAAATGCAAATAACAAATTTGGGAGGGGTGAAGAAGATTGGTATCGACTAAGCCCTTCCCGCTCATTAGACAAAGACAAACCCAGTCCAGAGATAGATAATATCAGGAACACGGGTACGTTAACCTAACAGTAAAGTTAATTACTCTGAAAGAGGTGTTACCAAGTTAGGTATAAGTGATAGAAAAAAAAAACCTGTTCTTCCCAGCTGTTCTTCCCTTTACTAAGCAAATGGAAAGGAGGTGGTTTTAAACAGAGTTAACAAATTATCAACTATCCCACTTAAAGGAACAATGTAGGGTATACAGAAAAGATATATGTTACCAGGTAAGCAAGTTAACAAAATGGTCACACAAAAGAATTTAATTTCCTGTCATTCATACACGCGCTAGCAAAGGCCTTCACTCATCTTGCTCTCACTTACCGATTGTGAAAAAATCTTGCACTCCATAGAATAACACAACAGCAGTTACACCTCAACTAAATGTATGAGTGTTTGTTCAAGTTCTAGCCCCAGATTATCGGGTAGGCGGTCAGCACATAAAAGGATCCCGTAATCGCTGGAAAATGAATCTGTAGTTGTGTCTCTTTTCTTAATAACAGTTTCTATGGGAGGGCACGGTCTCTGATACCGGGGTGAGGATGGTGTGGTCTATTTGACTATGCCGCTGATAATAAAATTCTTACGCGTGCTGGTACACTTTATCTGTGAGGTATGGTTTAAGTCCAGTGAGAAAACTAGTCACATCACTGTTCAGGAAATTATGAATTATCTCTCTGTGTCAGTAAACTAACAAAGCTCGGGCCAGTGTTCTTCTTCCCGTTACGACTTAAGTTGTTTGATGGTGCGTTAAATTTGTCTTTGGGTGTGCTTTCATTGCTATAAGTTAGATAGCGGAATTCCAAACATATAATCGCCTCAAAGATTAAAAATTTACACAGTCTCAACAAGTTCTGCGTCAGGGGAACTCTACACACTGTTTATGCTTTGCTTTGCTTAGATTGATTTCTTTATTGCTTTCTTAATGCTGGGATCGCACAGGTTACGATCACTCTGTATGAAAGAAAAAAAAGACATGTAATATACCGAAAACAAATAACCTTCTGAAGCGCGATGAATTTCCCGTTAAGCCTATTATATATATGCTCGCGTATTTAATTATGTATTTAATAAACACTGCGCGAATTCTAGTGGTTAAAAACCCACATCTATAAAACTAGGACTTAACTGAATTTATTAATTATAAATTCCTTCGCGACTTTAAAAGTTAATTTAAGCATCTATTATCTTTTGAAATAATATAATAGATAGATCATTATATTTAAAACTGGAACTCTTGAGATGGTTTAATTAAATAGATTTAAATTAACACAGAATCCCTTTAAATAGAATGACTGAGCTAGACCACTGATCACTTTACACAATATATATTACCGCTTTGCACAGAAATAGAAATCACTGCAAATATATATAAAATCCAGGGGAAAATCTATAACAAGATTTCAATAAAGCTAGTGCTTCTGTAAAGGTCTGGCCAGCGAGTGATAACGTGTCTAGTTCTTCATGGTCTATTTAGCTAAAATGGAATGTAAGTTGAGTGGGACATGATAAACTTGACAACTTATTTGATCTCACGGACTTTTGGGGATCTGACCGCCAAATCAAGAGAAGAAGCCGCCCCCTGGTCTTCGTATCCGCTCGCTGCTGCCCGTTTCGCTTTCCCCCGTTCGCTCGGTTCCTCGATTGACACCGAGACGCGAAATTAGCGGCAAGCAACTGCGTCTCGTATCAGGGAAAACTACTGTCTTTGATAGCGCCGATAGTCTCCCCTAAGATCCCTCGGTCTGTCTCTTTGATCTCGTCGCTGTATCCTACATGAGTCCCGGTGGAATGCGTTCTGGCAAACGAAAAGTTACAACAAATGTTCAGGGGTTCTAATGTTATGAGAAGCTAAAGGTCCCTTTAAATCATCCATCATATCAGGGAAAATTCACTTGTCAAACTAGACGTACGTCACACTCACTTCCAAACTTTAGGGTGTCTGCTGTACTGTCAGACTAATGTCAGGATTTCAGACATAAAACAGTAGAATGTCATGTTTCCTAATAAGCGTTTTGTAAGTTTTTAAACCTAACTCTCGTATGGGTAGTGTTTTTTATCACTGTCGATCTGAAAAAAAATATTGCTTCTGGCCTTACGCTTGTTGGGGGTGGCATTAATATCACGAGACTGTGGTAGTATTGCCTGCGTTCCTTCGTACATCGCTCTCTCTCTCTCTTTCTGCCTATCTCAAGGTTTTTAGTGTGTTGTGAAAACGCGTGTATGCTGCTATAGGCTTTATTATTAACGTGGAAACGTTACAATTTGCAGACGAAGCATAAAAACAAGGGGGATTTCGAGTACAGTCACTGTGACAGCACTGTTCTTTACCATTCTTCTTTCCTTTTATTGAATTTATTTGTTAGGCTTTACATTTACCTTTTAATTTATATATGTGGATTTAGAATGTTTCACGACAAATTCTCCCCTCTTAAAACAGACGTTATATGTCAGTCTATAATTCTATATACACATAGAGAAATTTATTATTATTTCTGGGGCTTACAGTGATTCTCATCACACGGATGGCGGCTTAAAAAATCAGCTCCCAGGTTTGTTTTTCCACTTATATACTCTATGCAAAACTCATATGGCTGCATCAGTAATGACCAACGGAGTAATCTAGAATTTTCATGTCTAGCCTGCGCTAGAAATGACAAGGGTTTGTGATCTGTTTGCAACTTAAATGCCTTCCCATACAGATAAATATTGAATTTCTTTATCGCCCATATTACTGCAAGACATTCTTTTTCGCTAGTTGAGTAATTGGTTTCAGCTTTATTCAACTTTCTGCTAGCATATGCCACTGGGCTTAATTCCCCATCCAATGCATCTGATTTCTGTAGCAGAGTCGCACCTAACCCAATATTACTGGCATCAGTCCTTACAATGAATTCTTGACTTAAGTCAGGTAATTTCAAAATAGGTCTGCTTGTAAGCTTTTCCTTCAATTCCTGGTAAGCCAATTCACATTGTGGTGTCCATGTAATTCGATCTGGATTTCCTTTACGTGTCAAATCAGTTAACGGTGCACATATGGAATTAAAGTTTTTGATATACTTTTGGTAAAAACCATATAATGAGACAAAGGATCTCACGTCTTTCTTGGTTTGTGGTCTCGGGGCTTTCTTTAGTTTCTCTAAATTCTTGGTGTCAGGGGTCATGTTTCCCTGATAGACTGTGTGTCCCAAGAATTCTAATTCTTTACATCCAACGCAACATTTGGTTGGTCGGGCTGTTAAATTCGCTTCTTTAAGTCGATTAAACAGCATGTTCAGAGAGTCAATGTGTTCCTCAAATGTTTCTGTTGCTATAAGGATATCATCCATGAAATTTGTGATACATGGATTATTCAGAGGGTCCAATAATTTTCTCATCATTCTAGAGAAGACACTAGGTGCATTCTTCAATCCAAATGGCAATCTGTTAAACTCATAGTGTCCCTCTGATGTACTACATGCTAGGTATGGTCTAACCTCAGGGTTTACTGGAATCTGATAGTATCCTTTACTCAGATCCACTTTTGAGAAATATTTAGCTTTATTTAGCCTAGCAAACAACTGATTTGTATCCGGCAATGGATCCACCTGTCCTTCTGTAATAGCATTCAGTCTCCTGTAATCTATACAGAGTCTATGTTCTCCAGAGGGTTTCCTTAAGAGTACCACACTGGAACTATACGAAGATTCACTGTGTGAAATAATTCCTTCCTTCAACAAATAGTCTATCTCTTCCTTCAAAGCTTTCTCCTTAGCAAAAGGAATCGAATAGGGTTTCATAAAGACAGGTGTGGGGTCTATCAGTTTCATATCATATTCTAATAAAGTTGTATGCCCCGGTCGGTCCGTTAACACCTCTGTATGATTATCTAGAACCTGTTGCACTCTCTCTTTCTGATTTTTCGTTAAATGTGTACTGATTTTCACCTGTGCCGCTGTCTCACAGGGGTGTAATGGATATTCAAATGATGAAAGTGGTTCCTTTTTCATCTCCATTGCAATGGACAAGGTCAACAAGTGTGTCTCTTCCTGATGTTCTCTTTCCAAATATTTCTTCAGGAGATTCACATGATAGATTTTTTCTTTCCCCTTCTTATCTATCTTATAATTTGTTCTAGACACCTTCTCTAGAACTGTATATGGACCTTGCCATCCAATTTGTAACTTATTCTGACTACCGGGGAGAAGAAGCAGTACCTTCTCTCCCACAGCCAAATCTCTGTCTTTAGCTTTCCTGTTATAATAGGCAGCATGTTTCTTCCTGGCTTGTCTCAAATTTTCATTGGCAAGTTTCCAGCCAGTTTTTAAACGAGTGGTCAGCTCATTCACATATTGGTATGAGGATGTAATATTTTCCTCTGCCTTTTCATCAGTCCACGTTCTTAACAGCGCTTCAAGTGGACCTTTTATTGGCCTTCCAAATAATAATGTTGCCGGGGCCATACCGGTTGAACTATGGGGTACCTCCCGATAAGCAAAGAGGGCGGCGTGAAGGTACTGGTCCCATGTATCTGGTTTTTCGTGTGCCAACTTTCTCAGGATCGACATCAACGTGCCATTAAATCTTTCCACTTGGCCGTTCCCTTGGGGGTGGTACACACTACAATGGAAGTGTTTGGCCTGGAAGATCCTGAAAACTTCTTCTGTTAGTTTCCCCTTGAACTGAGAGCCATTATCAGTCAAGATTTGATTGGGAAAACCTAACCTTGTGAAAATTGTGAGTAATGCCTCTGCCACATGCTTGGAATCAATCGATGACAGGGCTACTGCCTCTCCCCACACAGAACAAGTGTCCACCAGAGTCAGAATATAGCTGTTCCTCCTCTTAGTTCGAGTGAGAGGTCCCACAAGATCCACGGCAACTCTCTCAAAGGGTGTTCCCACTATGGGCCTTTCCCCCAGAGTTGCTGGTGCAGTCCAATGCTTAGGTGCTACTCGTTGGCACTCTGGACAGGATTTTACATATCGTTTGATATCTTCAGTTATTCCTGGCCAGAAATAGTGACAAGCTATTCGCTGTCCTGTTGCGCTGATCCTCATATGACCACTGAAGGGAATCGCATGCCCTAGTTCCAACACTTTAGTCCTATATGAAGTGGGAAGGACCAGCTGTCCGTGACCATTGGATTCAGATCCAGCCTTCCTATAAATCAGTTTGTTCTTCATATAAAATTCTCCCTTGCCTGGAGGTGTATGAGATTTGGGCAACTTCTTGAAACACGGCTTGAGTCTTTTGTCCTCCGCCTGTGCCTTCCTCATCTCATCTGGATGAGTATTTATTGGATTATCCTCCTCCTTTTTAGACTGTGATCTGGTCTGCACTGTTGCCAATATCACAGGTCTCTTGGGATTCCCCAAGAAGACAAATCTACACCCCAATATCAGAGGGTAGATTGGCTCATTTATCACTGCTGCTTTTATGATCCCTTCCACATATCGCGTTTTCACCTTTATCCGGGCGACAGGAAGTGTCATGGTAGCTACATCCTTGGTTGCAGTTTGAATCTCCACTGTTTCTGTGGTGTATTGATCTGCCTGCACCAGTTGAGAACTCACAACAGAATCATAATCTAAACCTGTATCATATAAACACCTTATGGTGACACCATTACAGATGACATCTTCACACACTGGGGGATGGTATGGTTCCTGTAGTTCCTCAGGTTTGACCTTTTTTCCCTTTTTTCCAGATGTCATAGCAGCACAATGAGGAGGTTTCCTTCTACAATGGTCAGTGTCATGATTGTTCATCTTACAATTTTTACACCATCTCTTTCCTTGGTTGAAAGATTTTCTTTCATCATATTTCCTTTCATCGAATTGCGGGGTTTTATTTTTATTGTCATACCATGGCCTATCAAACTGGTGCTTACCTTTGTTTTGATCTCTAGGACTAGGATCAAATTTATTAAAGTTCTGTGGTGCCTTAAAATTATCTACCTGTGTCTTTTTATTACCTGATTGTTGCTGCTTAAAACTTGTCGCAACTTATTCTGAACATGCATTCTGACTATATTTAATTTTTTAATGCATGGGAGGGAACTCATGAAATTGTAGTCATTTTTATTTCTACAGTCGTCTAATCTTGATAGCTATCGTCAAGAAGTTGTCTTTTCTTGATAGCTAGGGTTGCCGATAGTTGTGTGAACGATTTTGAGTCACGACCATATATGGAGCGCTCAGATCGTCAGTTCTTTGAAAACAGTTGGCAATCGCAATGTTTCAAGATTCATTTCCTTTTAAGGTAATAGGTCTTAAGTCGAACATCGTAGAACAGCGTAGAACATTCTTCGTTTCGTAAATTGGGCTGAGTTGTATTCGATTCGTGTGTTCTGCGCATGTCTGATTTTGTGGCGTTGTTTCAATGATTTCCGCCCAGGTTAGTCTGTGCTGAGAAGCTGAGAAGGCGAGACGTAGCTATGTGCTAGTCTTCGCTTAGTTTATTCAGGAAGGAGTCCTCATGATGGTTGTTCCTTTGTTGAGATGATATATCTCTATGTTATTTTCAAATGCCTGGAGGCATATGTGATTATGTGATTTAATTCCTAATGAACAGGTAACTAAATCCTTTTTTGCTGAGTGACTTTATCGCCATCTTGTGACGTTGACTTTTGCTTAGCCTGCCTTATTATAAAGTCTATATATTATGACAAGTTTGCTCAGCTCACGATCCACTTGTATTGTCACGCATCGATTGATGCCTGTCCTACGGACTATTTGCTTCCTGACCTTTGTTGATGGATCTAGGTTTGATACCTTTGCTGTATAAGGAACATAGAGGACGATAATGTGGCGCTCAAAAGACATTCCTGTCTTGTTGAGGTCAAATCGAGGAGACCATATTTAATCTCCTAGTTGATATCTACTAGCTCTTATGGAAAGGGGAAGTTTACTACCTGACTACATGTACAGCGGTTTACGATATCCTAAAAGGCATATAATGTACATTAATATTATGCTGTCTGCTGTGCCTGTTGAATCGACTACTTCGATGATACAATGACTGTTGTGAAAATACCTGTGATGTTTTCTGCATAACGATGTCCATGCATTTTGCCATTGTGGCGTACACAATATATGTTGCCAAAAAAAACCATCACTGCTGTTTTAAAGCTTTATTGACTTTTCACATCGTGAGTTAACGTGACGTCATTGTGTGGATTGCCTTGTTTGTAATGCTCACTGTTTGAATACACATCTACATCCTACACACTTAAACCAGACTAAAGACACCATGTTACTACGCCTCATTATCCCTGGTGTCTGAGGGTGGCACACTACTCTGCAAAGGCCAGTATCATAATACCTTGAGAGAAGCAGATGAGATACAACACCCTCAACGTTGTGTGGCAAACGTGATATCCTCCACAGAACATTTATACACAACACACGTAATGCTACGCAACATTTGGTGGCCATAAGCTGGTTTGATCTGGTACCAGCATACTCGGGGTCCCTTACCCACTTCATTCAACAAGAATTCAACAAACTGCATTGTTCCAGAAATCAACATACAGCGATTTTTCAAGACATCTACATACAGAATAATGGCAGTACCCGGCGTTGAATCATACATTGCCAGTTGAAACGTGTTGCTGTCGTTTGTGAAGGTCAAGTGCCGATTGAATAAGAAGGCAAAGTACCGATTCAAGCAATTTACGGTTGAATAAGAAGGCAAAGTACCGATTCAAGCAGTTTACGATTGTATAAGAGGGTCAAGTGCCGTTATTTACACTACCTGTACACTGCCAGTACTGTTCAGAAGCTCTAGTACCATCGTCGTAGCTGTTTTGATGCAAGTACAGATGGCAATCAACGTTGGATCTTTGATCTCAGAATGCTGATTACATCCTGTTTTCTGTACTGACGATTGGAGTTCCATAAGTTAAGTGGCCTGTTTGTTTGTGAACTGTGCCCTTATACTTCTACTGAGTCTTCTGTATTTCTCATTCTTTTGTTTACATGTTATATGTTTATATGTTATTTGTATATTTATATTTATATGTTTATGTGTCTGCGGGTTTTCGGTTGGGCGGAGTCTCCCTTAGATCATACCACGTGATAGAGGTCGTCTATTGTGAGCGTTTTCTGTAGGGTATGCAAATTTCCGATACTGGAATTTGCAAAGCGACTTCTGTTGCTATTTTTTGTTAGTTGTGATGACATGAGTTAGAATTGTTTTCGTTATTTTTCTGCATTCTTTAGTTCTGTTTTGATTTGTTTGTATTTGTTAGCCTCCTCTTTACTATAGTTTAGTTTCATACAACATTTTTGTTTATACACTGTGGTGTCATGTGTATTGTCTAATATCCTCGTAGATATCATCACATTTTTTGTGATATTTCTTTAATTTTCGCTTTATTTTTTGTTGATTTCTACGAATGTTTTCGTATTGTTGCTAAATCTTTATTGTTGTTTACATTGTATTGTTTACATTGTATTGTTTACAGTGTAATGTTTACATTGTTATTATTTACATTGTGATAGTGTTTATATAGTCATTGGTTAGACTTATAGTAGTTAATTCACATTTAATAGTGGTTTATGCTTATGCATTACTACTACACTGATGATTAATAAATGATGAATAGTATTGTGCACTATTGAATGGGAAGTGCACCTATGATCAATAGTTGATTGATGATATTTCAAAAAGGTCTATACATAAGTTCTTTGATATAAGACTTGTTTCCCACAGAGATTGGGATAATAATATAGTGTTGTGAGTAAACAAGTGCTTCATTTAAGACTTGTTATAATTAAATTTGAAATAAGATAATTAATTATTTCAGGTTGTGGACTCATATTATTACTCATCATGGCTACATTTGAGCACTTTATTGAGCAGGGTAAATTGCTTGGGAAGACTGGTGATAAGTTAGAAGAATTTGCAACTGCTCAATATGATAAAGCAATGGAAGCTGAACAAAAGAAACTGCAGATGCAGGTGGAAATTAAAAGATTAGAAAAACAAGCTGAGGCTGAAGAGAAAAAGTCACAAAGAGAAGCAGAAGCAAAAGCTGAAGAGAAAAGAATTGAGGCTGAAAATAAAAGACTTGAGGCTGAAAATAAAAGACTTGAAAAAGAGGCTGAAAATAAAAGACTTGAAATAGAGGCTGAAAATAAAAGACTTGAAAAAGAGGCTGAAAATAAAAGACTTGAAATAGAGGCTGAAAATAAAAGATTAGAGAAACGAGCTGAAGCTGAAGCTGAAGAAAGGAAGTTACAAAGAGAGTCTGATGAGAGAAAAGCAAAAATGGAGCATGAAGAAAAACTCTTAGCTTTGGAAGTTGAGAAATTAAAGGTGATGAACATGGGTAATGCTAATGATGCAAATAAGGTCTCAGATAAGACAAAGGCAAGCACATTCAAGCTTAATCTACCACCATTCGATGCTTCCATCGACGATATAACATTCTATTTGGACAGATTTGAAACTTCATGTAAAGTACATAACATAGATAAATCATTACAGGTTTATCATTTGTCCAAAATACTTAGAGGTGATGCTTTGAGTATGTTAAGTATGGTAGATGAGCCTGACAAGAACAACTATGAGGTTGTCAGGGCTATGCTGTTAAAGAAATACCAACTTGACGAAGACGGCTATCGTCTTCAATTTAAAAATATGTTACCAGAAACTGGTGTGCAATTCTCTGAATTCATTTCAAAGATACGTCTTACTTTTTTACGTTGGGTGGAGCTGTCTAAGATAGAAAAAACTTATGAAGGACTTATAGACTTAGTACTTAGAGACAAAGTCATGTCTTCTGTTAATGAGTCTTTCCTTGCTTTCCTTCATGAACGTAAACCTAAAACAATAAAAGAAATGGAAGATTTCTGTAGCCAGTATATAACTGCGCATCCTCACGTAACCATTAGTAACTCTAAAGTAAAAGAAGGTCTGCCAGTTGCTTCGGCAGCACCTTATGGTCAAAACTCTAGTCATAGATCCCAACAAAATTTTGATAGGAAAAGTAACCGTAGTTACGGTCAAAATTATGGAAATCAATTTCAGGGTGATTCTTCTTCGAAGAATTGGAGACGAGCTGACAGTCCTCGTTACTTCCAACCTAATAATTTTAGGCATTTCAGAAGAGGATATGGTAACAAAGGCTTTTCCTCGCGTAAACCTCAATACCCAACAAATAGATGTTCACATCAATGTGGACATGATAATAATAGATTTAATAGAGACAATAATAACTACAGAGACAATAACAACGGTGATAACTTCAGAGGTAATAGTAGTCGCGGTAGATCTCAATACAAAAAAAAGAGATATCAGCAGGCTAACTCGGTTCAACAAGAATCTCAAGGAGCCTGTAATCAGGTTTCTGATAATAAAAACTCTGACGCTGTCACTTGTTCTTCTTTTGACTTTGGGAGAGCAAACAAGTGCCCCCAATGCAGTACTTTGTTCGAACCAACTACAATATCGACGTTGAGTTGTGGTCACCCTCTCCCCGCTCTTCCTGCTTCGGTTGCACATGACGGGAGAGGTTCTTTAATCCTACATAAGGGTCTTGTTAATAATACTCCGGTCTCACTACTTTTCGATTCCGGATGCACCACTATTGGTGTTAGACAATCGCTTGTAGATCCATCCTGTGCGACAGGAAGGGTTATCAAATGTGTCACATTTGGCGGCACTCTAGAGAAATATCCTACTGCTATAATCCACATTGCCACACCTTTCTTTACAGGAGATGTGCATGCCTGTCTCTTACCTAATCCAATTGCAGACCTTATTATTGGTCGTATCCACGGAGTTAGGGAATGTACCCCACAGCAGATTGCTGCTTGGGAAGATGATAATATGCAAGCTACCAATGCAGTGGTTACAAGAGCACAAGCTCTACAAACACCGCAAACTTCGTTGAATAATGAAGTTCATAGCCAAGATAGTACCTTGGTTATTTCTCGTGACTCGTTCATAAAATTACAAGAAGAAGATTATACGCTAAAGAAATTCTTCATTCTTGCGAAGAAAGGTGATCCAAATAAGGATACACAAAGAAAATCTTGGATAGAAATGAAAAACGGCGTACTTGTACGTATGGTACAAGACTCGGCTACGTCAGTACATTCGCAAATTCTTGTTCCCAAGAGTATGAGAGTGCAAATATTGCAACATGCTCATGACTCGCAATGTGCTGGACACATGGGATTTTCCCGTACAAAGTCGAGAGTCCTTGCGGCTTTCTTTTGGCCCTTTGTTAACAAGGACATCCGTATATACTGCCGATCATGTCAGGTATGTCAGGAGGTCAAATCTAGAGGACCACGACATGCTGCGCCTATCCAGGCTGCTGACATCCCTATTCGGCCATTCCAGAAAATGACCATAGATATTATTGGCCCTTTTAAGATAAAGTCGGCCAGAGGACATCAGTTTATCCTTACATGTGTCGATATGTGCACACGTTGGCCAGAGGCTATCCCTCTAAAGAGCATATCTACTACAGATATCGCAGATGCTCTTTGGCTGATATTTTCTCGCTTGGGGTTCCCCAGAGAAATACTGTCAGACCATGGCACTCAACTCATATCTGATACTATGTCTCAAGTAATGTCTACCTTACACATTAAAAGATCTCTCAGTAGCATCTATCATCCTATGTCTAATGGGTTAGTTGAGCGTCTGAATAGAACGCTCAAGACTTTACTTGGTAAGATAACTGAAGACCATCATCAAGATTGGGACAGGGTTTTACCTGCGGCTCTCTTTGCCTATAGAGAGGTCCCAAATGAGCACACAGGATTTTCTCCCTTTGAACTTGTCTTTGGCGCGCGTCCGCGCGGCCCTATGTCTTTATTACATGATCTCATCACTGCCGATGATATTAGTGATGACACTCAATCTTCATATGAGTATGTCATTGCTCTGAGGCAAAAGATCATTGAGACATGCAAACTAGCGACTGCTTCGTCAGAAATTGCTAAAGAAAAAGCAAGGCAGTTTGCTAACAAGAACAGATGTCTACGGCAACTTTGTCCAGGTGACAAAGCATTCGTCCTACTCCCCAGTAGGGAAAATAGACTCCTGATTGCATGGAAAGGTCCATATGCAATAGTCTCACGAATTTCCTATGTTGACTATTGTTACGTGCAGTCTTTGATATCTTACAATATTATACATAGGTAATTTTTTAGTGCTTAAGGGAAAGTCATTATTGAGTTACTTCCCTTGAACTCCGCGGATAAATACATTTTACTGCGATTTATTCGTTGTTTGGGTAATAATAGATTGTTCTTGCTTCAGAATATCTATGGCCTGAATTTATGTGTATTGTTTGTCTGAGTAGGACAAGTCTGTCTTATATCTGTATATCTTTACATATCTAAGTCGAACTATATGTTCTGTTGTCTCTAGAGATTTCAAAGGCTATTCGGCGGATGTGTCGCTTGAGTGGTGTGATTTGGCTTCGTCCTGATAGGGACTGTGTGTGTTTTGCTATGTCGGCTTGATGCCTTGAAAAAAGTGATCTCAGTGGTTTTGGGGAAAGTGATAGTCGTCTAGACCTATCGTGTATGCTTTACCCCAGTGTTTATTCATCTTGCCAAGGAATGGCAGTTTCATATTCCCTCTACCAAGGTAATCAAAGATACTCTTATGAACTCTCGATCGAAGCCACCATTGTCGATAATTACGATTTGAATGTTTAAGAGAATATATTTGACTCGATGAAAAACGACTTCGATTCCTAGCAGCACTATATTCTGTAGAATGCAGTCTATTGTTCATGACCAAATCTACAGAGCAACGAAATGTTGTATGAATGACTAACTTTAGAACAGATTCATTATCTGTATTCAAACGTGAGTGACAGTTCACGAGTGGAGCCATCTTGGAACCAAAACATGTAGGACTTTCAAGAAGAGAAAAGGGATGCCCGTATTATCGCTTGATCAGTCCAGAGATCACTGCTACACATGAGAACCCATTGTTAGCGGTTCAATATTATTATATGGAAAAATATGTGCTGAACATTATGTTGAAGAATCGTTGCTAAACGAGATTAGGTTTAGAAGTCATCTGAAATATTGTTTACAAGCTGACGTGCTCAGTCAGTGACGTCAGATGATATATGTATGGGCGATACTGAGTGCTTGGCTATTGACAGTCCATTATACCATTATTCTACATGAGTGCCCATGTAACATTGCAAGACCATTTGTCCACTGTACTATGATGTATTATGGCAACCTGTGATTTGTCACTATCTGTGCTGTCGAGTGTGTACGTCCAATTAAACTTTAGAAAAGGTACACAGTCGTTGGTGTCGATGACTTCCGGTCATACATGAGTGTGAGAAGAGAACATTTGTCAACAACACGAACCCTTATCATCATTCGCACATTATACACTCCATCCATGTCTACACAACACTGCGTAGGTCAAGTTGACATTCCATACACTACAGTGGGGCAGGCAACACCATAGGGATCTTGTCAACTGATGATGATAGACGCCTGTCTTCCCGCCTAGGAGTGTTCTGGTGTACTTTATCAACATATATTATATCCAACTAAATATCAACTTTATCAACTGGTGGACCAGCTTTCTGGGTTTGACCTCGCAGAAATTCAGAAGTCAACAGATTACCGATACCAGACCGTTTCCTGTGGCTGATACGACACACTTGCAGTATTGGTTTGCTCTTTGTCAACGCTTCGTCACGTGACCTGTCAAGTGAATGCAGTATGTAGGTCAGCGTTGTTGACATTTTTTACATTAGACATTATAGAGTTTCACAGAACAGTTGGATCAATTCTTGTCAGTGTTAACAGAAAGACAGTATTTGTGAACTAAGAAGTCCTGGTTTCATCGATGGATCTTCTTGTTTGCCATATATGAACTTTAATATTTAAGGCCAGAATGTTTAATTGAATAAAGTGGCAGTTTGTTTGTTTTCATGAAAAATAACTGTGCCATTACTGTAAGACTGAGCCTATTTTGCAACACATACTATCATACACATAATTTATATATATTTATGTTTACATGTTATTTGTTTGTATAGTATGTTAGTTTCTATGTCAGCGGGTTGTGTTTAAGGTTGGGCGGCGTCCTCACAACAGAGTATCCCACGTCATAGAGGGTCCGTTGTGGGCGTTTTCTATAGGTGCAATTTTCTTGATTGAAAATTTGCTGCGACAACTGTTGCTTTTGTGTTAGCTGTGAAGTCTGTAATTATTGTTATTTTTGTAATATTTCTTTGTTCTTTAGTTTTGTTTTGATTTGTTTGTAATTTGTTGGTCTAACCTTTTCTATCTTTCAGTTCTATTCATAATTTATATTCATATATTGTGACGTCATTTGTGTTGTTATTCTTTGCAGATTCAGTGATTATCTTCATTGATTTCCCTATTTGATTTATTTTGATTTCTGCAAACGTTCTTGTATTGTCAGTCCTATTTGTACTTTATGTATTCTGTTGGTTGACATATGTTTTATATGGGTATATTTCATAAGACACAATTGCCTGTGCACTGCACTTGGATTATGGTATAGACCAGTACCTGATTATTATTACTATTATACAAGACCTTATTAAAGGCTTGTGACCCACAGATATTGGGATAGTATACTGATTAATCAGGTCATTGAGAACTTGGGGTATTATTATTGATTCAGGTGATTAGTATTATTGTTAGGCATCATGTCTACTTTAGATTATTTCATTACACAAGGGAAAGCTCTTGATAAGACTGGTCAACAATTAGAACAATGGGCAGTTGCTCAATATGACAAAGCATTAGCTGCAGAAGAGAAAAGATTAGCTGCAGAAGAGAAAAGATTAGCTGCAGAAGAAAGAAAAGCTATGGCGGAAGAGAAAAGATTAGAAAAAGAAGCTGAGGCTGCTGCTGAACAAAAGAAATTGCAGATGCAGGTAGAGGAAAGGAGATTTGAAGCTGAACAAAAAAAATTGGAAAGAGAAGCTGCGGCTGAACAAAAAAGATTAGACAGTGAAGCTGAACAAAAAAGATTAGACAGGGAAGCTGAACAAAAAAAAATTGGAAAGAGAAGCTGCGGCTGAACAAAAAAGATTAGACAGTGAAGCTGAACAAAAAAAATTGGAAAGAGAAGCTGCGGCTGAACAAAAAAGATTAGACAGGGAGGCTGAACAAAAAAGATTAGATGCTGAAGAGAAAAAAGCAATAAGAGAACATGAATTTGAGTTGGAGAAATTGAGATTGACAAGTATGAGTAATGTTAATCAGGCATCTAGTGGTAATGGTAAACCTTCTACTTACAAGGTTAAGGTTCCACCGTTCAATCAGTCCAGTGACGATATTACATTCTGGCTGGATAGATTTGAACGTTCTTGTCGTACACATAATGTGGATAAATCACAATACGCTAATCAATTATCAGAAAACTTGAAAGGTGAATCTTTGACTAGATTATGCCTTGTAGGAGAAGCAGATAAGGATAATTATGATGTCATTAGGGCGGCTTTGATAAAAAAATATCAGCTAAGTGAGGAAGGCTATCGCCTTTTATTTAAGACGATGGTACCTGAGACGGGTGTAGAATTCTCAGAATTCACTGCAAAGGCACGTCTCACAGTTGATCGTTGGATTGAGCTTTCCAAAACAGAAAAAACGTATGAAGGACTTATGGATTTGTTGCTCAGAGATAAGATTATGTCATGTGTGAACAAACCTTTCCTTGAATTTATACATGAGCGTAAACCTAAATCTCTAAAAGAAATGGAAGAATATTGTTCCCAATATGTCACTGCACACCCCGACGTGACTTTTGGCAACACTAAGATTAAGGAGAGTATGCCAGTTGCTTCAGCAACACCATACAATCCCAATTATTCACACAGATTTCAGGGACCTCAAAACAGATTTGATAAAAAAGGTAACCATAATAGTTATCAAAACCAAGGTAACCAATCATTTCAGGGTTCTTCTTCAAAGAACTGGAGACGACCTGATAGCTCTCGACACAGGGGTGGTCATAATTATAGGAATTTCCGTAGAGGAAGTAATTATAGAAACTATCAGGGTTATCCGTCTTGGAGTCAACAAGATCATAATTACAGAGATACTCATTATAATGAATATGATAATGGTAACCAAGGGTACTATGACTCAAACCCAAATAGGGGTTACAATAGAGGTAACAATAACTACAGAGGTGATAATAACCGAGGTAGATCTCAATACAAAAGACATAAACCACATTTTCAGGCAAACTCTGCACAACAAGATTCCCATGAAGCCTATAAACAGAGTAAAGATAATAATGATGCTAGTAATATGGCATGTGCCGCTTTTGATTTTGGGAGAGCATCTCAGTGCCCCCAATGCAAAACGTTATTTGAGCCAACCACAGTGACTACTTTAAGCTGTGGCCATCCTCTTCCTGCTCTTCCAGCATCAGTCGCGCATGATGGAAGAGGGTCTCTTGTCTTACATAAGGGTTTAGTGAATAACAATCCAGTCTCTGTGCTATTTGATTCTGGATGCACCACAATTGGTGTTAGGCAGTCACTCGTAGATCCTTCCCGTGCCACTGGACAAGTAGTCAAATGTGTAACATTTGGCGGCACATTAGAGAAATACTCTACCGCTATCATTAGGATTGCTACTCCTTTCTTTACAGGAGATGTACACGCATGTCTTCTTCCGAATCCGATCGCTGACCTCATCATCGGTCGCATTCATGGAGTCAAGGAATGCACTCCGCAACAAATTTCCACGTGGGAAAGGCAAAACATGCAGATTGCTAACGCTGTAGTCACTAGAGCTCAGGCTCTTAATGTGCCTCAAACTTCATCTACTGAAGATAATGAAGTGCATAACCAAGATAATCCCTTGGTAATTTCTCGTGACTCGTTTATAAAACAGCAAGAAGATGATCCCACTCTGAAGAAATTCTTCATTCTTGCAACTAAAGGTGATCCGAATAAGGACACAAGTCGTAAATCGTGGATTACAAAGAAGAATGGCGTACTTGTACGTATGGTTCAAGACTCCATTACGTCAAGTCATTCTCAAATCCTGGTTCCCAAGAATTTGAGTTAAAATTTTGCAGCACGCTCACGACTCTCAGTGTGCTGGACACATGGGTTTTTCCCGTACTAAGTCAAGAGTCCTTGCGGCTTTCTTTTGGCCATTGGTAAACAAGGACATACGGATTTATTGTCGATCTTGTAAAGTATGTCAGGAAGTTAAATCCAAAGGTCCACGGCATGCTGCACCCATTCAGGCGGCGGACATTCCTATTCGGCCGTTTCAAAAAATGGCCATAGACATTATTGGTCCATTTAAGATCAAGTCTGCCAGAGGACATCAGTTTATCTTGACGTGTGTTGATATGTGCACACGTTGGCCAGAGGCTATTCCTCTGAAGAGCATTACTACTGCTGATATTGCAGATGCTCTTTGGCTTATATTTTCTCGTCTGGGGTTCCCCGGAGAGATATTGTCAGACCATGGCACCCAACTAATATCAGATACCATGTCTCAAGTAATGTCTACCCTGCAGATAGATAGATCTTTAAGTAGTATCTACCATCCAATGTCTAATGGTATGGTCGAACGCCTTAATAGAACACTTAAAAACTTACTGGGGAAGATAACTGAGGATCATCCTCAAGACTGGGACAGAGTTTTACCTGCGGCCCTCTTCGCTTACAGAGAGGTACCCAATGAACATACGGGATTTTCTCCCTTTGAACTCGTCTTTGGCGCGCGTCCGCGTGGCCCTATGTCGTTGCTTCACGATCTCATAACATCTGACAATATTGACGATGACACAAAGTCATCCTACGAATATGTCATCGCGTTGAGACAAAAGATTATCGAAGCATGCAAATTAGCAACTTCTTCTTCTGAATTTGCGAAACAGAAGGCAAGGCAATTTGCCAATAAGAAGAGATGCTTACGACTACTTTGTCCTGGTGACAAAGCATTTGTATTACTACCTTGTAGGGAAAACAGATTACTTATTTCTTGGAAAGATCCGTACGATATAATATCGAAAATTTCCGATGTCGACTATATTGTCGATATTGATGGGAAGCATAAAACCTTCCACATCAATATGCTTACTGAATTCCATGAACGTCCGGATTATTTGCAACCCATTTTCCAAGCAACGGACAATTCTCCAGTACCACATGGTCATTACTCATCACTGTCCGTGATACAGGATGAGGAAACAAGTTTTTCAGATGTAAATCTTCCTCTTCCAATGATCCCACTTCATTCCAGTGAATCATGGAAGAACGTTACTGTCTCTCCTGATTTGTCTCTAGGAGAACAGCGACAAGTTTCAACTATGTTGCAAACATTTCAGGATGTACTCACTGACATCCCTGGACAAACTAATGTCATTCAACATGACATTGTGCTAACTGACCATACTCCTATTAGGGTTAGACCTTATCCTATACCTATACATTTCCAAGCACAGGTCGAGAAAGAGTTGGATGTGATGATAGATTTGAAAATAATCGAACCATCCACCTCTGTGTATTCTTCGCCGATGGTTATTGTGCGTAAAAAAGACAATAACATACGTCTTTGCGTTGACTATCGAAAATTGAATCAAGTAACGAAGTTCGATGCCGAACCTATGCCTTTACTGGAAGAGCTACTTACTCGACTCTCCAAATCTCATTTTTTCACTAAACTTGATTTGTCTAAGGGATATTGGCAAGTTCCTTTATCTGAACGCGCCAAACCTCTCACGGCTTTTTCAACACCTAGAGGTTTGTTCCAATGGAATTTTATGCCTTTCGGTCTTATGAACGCACCAGCTACGTTCGTACGCATGATGCGCCGAATCCTATCTTATCGGTCAGATGTCATTGCATATCTAGACGACATCTGTCTTTTCAGCGATACTTGGGAAGATCACTATTCAGGGTTAGATGAATTGCTGTCTACTTTGCGTGAGCACAACCTGACAGCGAAACCCTCTAAAGCCTATATTGGTTTTAGCGAAATTTCTTTCCTAGGCCACCGAGTTGGTCATGGTTTCCTAAAGACAGAGGACCATAATACTAGTAAGATACTTAACATCTCAATCCCTAAGACTAAAAAACAGGTGAGAAGTCTGTTAGGTCTTATTCAATTTTATGGCAGATTCATTCAGAATCTATCCTCTATCATGGCACCTCTCTCAACACTTCTAAAGAAAGGTTCGCCTAATGTGGTCCACTGGTCTCAGGAATGCCAATGCTCTCTGGATAAGATTAAAACACTGTTTTCAACACCACCTATTTTAGTGCTACCCACTAAAGATAAGACATTCGTTCTTCGTAGTGACGCTTCATCCACTGGGATTGGAGCGGCACTAATGCAAGAGTACTCTGGAACTCTGCATCCTGTAATGTATATTTCCAGAAAACTTAATGCGGCAGAAAGGAATTATTCGGTTTTAGACCGTGAGCTATTAGCTATGGTTTGGTCGATCCTCAAACTACAGAGATTCCTTCTAGGCGCACATTTCATAGTAGAAACAGACCAAAAAGCTCTTACTGCTATACAGAGTAAGAATTTGAAGAGCTCGAGGTCTACTCGATATGCAATTGCTCTTCAACCTTTTCATTTCTCTGTGCGAGCTATTCGGGGATCAGATAATGTGATGGCAGACATTCTGTCAAGATGCCCACATGATTCCACATAACTATTAGGGCTTAGACTTCTTGATATGTCTAGTTCTATAGTAGTTCCTTTTCTATATCATGATAGATACACATTTGTAATTTAATAATATAATGATTGTATCACTACATAGCGGTTCATGTATGTTTATTCACCGCTGTGCTTTGATGATTTTTTCTTCATAAATCATAAATTTAAGATATCTAATACGTAGTGATGATATGAATTTTTTAGGCATTGTGTAATTGCCAGAATTGTATTATACTTTGATGACACCTTCCTGGAAAAATATACTTGTAGAGAAATAATTTCTCTCAGTTTATGAGACACATTCTCACCAGTCGCTCCATAAGTCGACTTAGCCTCATATTAGGCGTTATAGGTATTCCTGATATTTTCATCTGCGCATTATTCATGCGTTGTGAGCCTATTGTACGTTGCTCCTAGATGTATTTCAAAAAAAAAAAAAAATGTTCCATTTTTTTTTTTTCCCGGGAGGTGTGGTAAGACTGTTACGTGCAGTCTTTGATATCTTACAATATTATACATAGGTAATTTTTTAGTGCTTAAGGGAAAGTCATTATTGAGTTACTTCCCTTGAACTCCGCGGATAAATACATTTTACTGCGATTTATTCGTTGTTTGGGTAATAATAGATTGTTCTTGCTTCAGAATATCTATGGCCTGAATTTATGTGTATTGTTTGTCTGAGTAGGACAAGTCTGTCTTATATCTGTATATCTTTACATATCTAAGTCGAACTATATGTTCTGTTGTCTCTAGAGAGGTCAAAGGCTATTCGGCGGATGTGTCGCTTGAGTGGTGTGATTTGGCTTCGTCCTGATAGGGACTGTGTGTGTTTTGCTATGTCGGCTTGATGCCTTGAAAAAGTGATCTCAGTGGTTTTGGGGAAAGTGATAGTCGTCTAGACCTATCGTGTATGCTTTACCCCAGTGTTTATTCATCTTGCCAAGGAATGGCAGTTTCATATTCCCTCTACCAAGGTAATCAAAGATACTCTTATGAACTCTCGATCGAAGCCACCATTGTCGATAATTACGATTTGAATGTTTAAGAGAATATATTTGACTCGATGAAAAACGACTTCGATTCCTAGCAGCACTATATTCTGTAGAATGCAGTCTATTGTTCATGACCAAATCTACAGAGCAACGAAATGTTGTATGAATGACTAACTTTAGAACAGATTCATTATCTGTATTCAAACGTGAGTGACAGTTCACGAGTGGAGCCATCTTGGAACCAAAACATGTAGGACTTTCAAGAAGAGAAAAGGGATGCCCGTATTATCGCTTGATCAGTCCAGAGATCACTGCTACACATGAGAACCCATTGTTAGCGGTTCAATATTATTATATGGAAAAATATGTGCTGAACATTATGTTGAAGAATCGTTGCTAAACGAGATTAGGTTTAGAAGTCATCTGAAATATTGTTTACAAGCTGACGTGCTCAGTCAGTGACGTCAGATGATATATGTATGGGCGATACTGAGTGCTTGGCTATTGACAGTCCATTATACCATTATTCTACATGAGTGCCCATGTAACATTGCAAGACCATTTGTCCACTGTACTATGATGTATTATGGCAACCTGTGATTTGTCACTATCTGTGCTGTCGAGTGTGTACGTCCAATTAAACTTTAGAAAAGGTACACAGTCGTTGGTGTCGATGACTTCCGGTCATACATGAGTGTGAGAAGAGAACATTTGTCAACAACACGAACCCTTATCATCATTCGCACATTATACACTCCATCCATGTCTACACAACACTGCGTAGGTCAAGTTGACATTCCATACACTACAGTGGGGCAGGCAACACCATAGGGATCTTGTCAACTGATGATGATAGACGCCTGTCTTCCCGCCTAGGAGTGTTCTGGTGTACTTTATCAACATATATTATATCCAACTAAATATCAACTTTATCAACTATGTGGTCGATATAGATGGAAAGCATAAAACTTTCCATATCAACATGCTGACGGAATTTCACGAGCGTCCAGACTATTTGCTGCCTATTTTTCAGGCAACGGACGATTCTTCTGTACCTCATGGTCATTACTCATCCCTGTCTGTCATACAGGATGAGGAATCTGTTTTTTCTGATGTCGATCTTCCTCTTCCAGTGGTTCCACTACATTCTATGGAATCTTGGAAAGATGTGTCCATTTCTCCTAATCTTTCTGTTGATGAAAATCGTCAAGTCTCGTCGATGTTACAGACATTTAAGGATGTTCTAACCGACATCCCTGGTCACACGAATGTCATAGAACATGACATAATTCTTACCGACAGTAATCCTATTAGGGTTAGGCCGTATCCTATCCCTATACACTTTCAGTCACAATTGGAAAAGGAATTGGATGAAATGATTCAATTGAACATAATTGAACCATCGACTTCACCATATTCTTCTTCCATAGTTATTGTCCGGAAGAAAGATAAGAACATACGAATTTGCGTTGACTATCGCAAATTAAATCAAGTCACAAAGTTCGATGCTGAACCTATGCCTTTACTAGAAGATCTACTTAGTAGACTTTCTAATTCTAGATTCTTCACTAAACTTGACTTGTCAAAAGGTTATTGGCAAGTGCCTTTAGCAGATCATGCCAAACCTCTGACTGCTTTCTCTACACCTAGGGGTTTATTTCAATGGAATGTTATGCCTTTCGGTCTTATGAATGCCCCTGCTACTTTCGTTCGCATGATGCGTCGAATTCTTTCTCATCGTTCAGATGTCATCGCTTACTTAGATGATATCTGTCTCTTCAGTGATTCTTGGGAAGATCACTATCTGGGTTTATATGACCTACTGTCTACTCTACGTGAGTATAATCTGACAGCAAAACCTTCTAAAGCTTATATTGGTTTTGGTGAAATTTCTTTCTTGGGTCATCGTGTTGGTCATGGTCTCTTGAAGACAGAAGACCACAATACTTCAAAAATATTGAACATCTCTGTACCTAAGACGAAGAAACAAGTCCGGAGTCTCTTGGGGTTAATTCAATTCTATGGGAGATTTATCCCGAATCTATCTTCGATAATGGCACCTCTGTCAACGTTATTGAAGAAAGGGTCGCCTAATCTGATTCGTTGGTCTCAGGAATGTCAATCTTCCTTAGACCAGATTAAAAGTATATTTTCTTCTCCTCCCATCCTAAGATTACCTACTCTTGATAGAACTTTTGTTCTCCGAAGTGATGCTTCATCCACTGGGATCGGAGCAGCACTTATGCAGGAATATGCTGAAACTCTGCATCCTGTTATGTACATTTCTAGAAAACTAAATGCGGCAGAGAGGAACTACTCGGTTTTAGACCGTGAATTGTTAGCTATGGTTTGGTCTATTCTCAAACTACAAAGATTCCTCCTGGGCGCACATTTCATTCTAGAAACTGATCAGAAAGCTCTTACAGCTATTCAGACTAAGAACTTGAAGAGTTCGAGATCCACTCGATATGCTATTGCTCTTCAACCTTTTCACTTCACGGTGCGAGCTATCCGTGGGTCGGATAATGTGATGGCTGACATTCTGTCTAGATGCCCACATGGTTCCAACTAATACTGCTGTTCTATTTCTAGATATACGACAGAGCCATAACACACCTATATTACTACAATACATTAGCACATCTGTCCGCACTTTAGGTGAACACATACTATTGTGCTTTGTTATCATCTTCTTCTGTTCCCATCTTTAATGTAAGAAGAAGACTGAGTAGTTAATATAAGGGCCGAAAGTTCACTCGGCCACAATTATTAATAATAATGTATTGTATGGTATGAAACTTAATGGCTATTAAATAGAATTATATTTGTTGTTTTTTCTCAGCACGTTATTGTTGATCTGAGAAGCTACCTTTCTAGTGTCAAACATGGAGAGTTCCACATTGCACAGTTTCTTTGGAACGACAGGAGATGTGTCCTGGATCGTCATTTATGTTTAATTTCATTATGTAATGGTAATATTAAACATTTAGATAATGTAATATTTAACATTCAATATCAGATGTGTACATCCATTCTAAGCGGTATTAGATTATGACACTGCTATTTGATTATAATGATATTAACTTGCATATTTATATTGTATTTTCATGCAAGCGTAGTGTGTGTTGGTGGCACCTCCCCGATATATTTTTGAATCAGATTTTTTATCTGTTGAGTAATATTCTCACCAGACACTTTATGTGTCAATTTAGCCTCATATTAGGCAGTGCAATTAGTTATCCCCGCATAATTCGTGCGTTGTTAAACCGTTTTTGGTTTTACTCTTGGATATTTTAAAAAAAAATGTTGCACATTTTTTTTATCGGGAGGTGGCGGTAATGTTGCTGCTAAAAACTTGTCGCAACTTATTCTGAACATGCATTCTGACTATATTTAATTTTTTAATGCATGGGAGGGAACTCATGAAATTGTAGTCATTTTTATTTCTCCAGTCGTCTAATCTTGATAGCTATCGTCAAGAAGTTGTCTTTTCTTGATAGCTAGGGTTGCCGATAGTTGTGTGAACGATTTTGAGTCACGACCATATATGGAGCGCTCAGATCGTCAGTTCTTTGAAAACAGTTGGCAATCGCAATGTTTCAAGATTCATTTCCTTTTAAGGTAATAG
This sequence comes from Oreohelix idahoensis, assembly GCA_024509875.1. NCBI lineage: Eukaryota > Metazoa > Mollusca > Gastropoda > Stylommatophora > Oreohelicidae > Oreohelix > Oreohelix idahoensis. The sequence continues at coordinate 4,257 of JAMPIV010017711.1, read as the reverse complement.
GTCTTAAGTCGAACATCGTAGAACAGCGTTAGAACATTCTTCGTTTCGTAAATTGGGCTGAGTTGTATTCGATTCGTGTGTTCTGCGCATGTCTGATTTTGTGGCGTTGTTTCAATGATTTCCGCCCAGGTTAGTCTGTGCTGAGAAGCTGAGAAGGCGAGACGTAGCTATGTGCTAGTCTTCCCTTAGTTTATTCAGGAAGGAGTTCTCATGATGGTTGTTCCTTTGTTGAGATGATATATCTCTATGTTATTTTCAAATGCATGGAGGCATATGTGATTATGTGATTTAATTCCTAATGAACAGGTAACTAAATCCTTTTTTGCTGAGTGACTTTATCGCCATCTTGTGACGTTGACTTTTGCTTAGCCTGCCTTATTATAAAGTCTATATATTATGACAAGTTTGCTCAGCTCACGATCCACTTGTATTGTCACGCATCGATTGATGCCTGTCCTACGGACTATTTGCTTCCTGACCTTTGTTGATGGATCTAGGTTTGATACCTTTGCTGTATAAGGAACATAGAGGACGATAATGTGGCGCTCAAAAGACATGCCTGTCTTGTTGAGGTCAAATCGAGGAGACCATATTTAATCTCCTAGTTGATATCTACTAGCTCTTATGGAAAGGGGAAGTTTACTACCTGACTACATGTACAGTGGTTTACGATATCCTAAAAGGCATATAATGTACATTAATATTATGCTGTCTGCTGTGCCTGTTGAATCGACTACTTCGATGATACAATGACTGTTGTGAAAATACCTGTGATGTTTTCTGCATAACGATGTCCATGCATTTTGCCATTGTGGCGTACACAATATATGTTGCCAAAAAAACCATCACTGCTGTTTTAAAGCTTTATTGACTTTTCACATCGTGAGTTAACGTGACGTCATTGTGTGGATTTCCTTGTTTGTAATGCTCACTGTTTGAATACACATCTACATCCTACACACTTAAACCAGACTAAAGACACCATGTTACTACGCCTCATTATCCCTGGTGTCTGAGGGTGGCACACTACTCTGCAAAGGCCAGTATCATAATACCTTGAGAGAAGCAGATGAGATACAACACCCTCAACGTTGTGTGGCAAACGTGATATCCTCCACAGAACATTTATACACAACACACGTAATGCTACGCAACACTGATACCTCTGCCTGAGCTGCTTGATACCTTTCAGCAACATTTAGCAACTCACCCAGCCTCTCTGCACCTTGTTCCATGAGAAACTTTTTCAGGTCTGGAGCCATGGACTCTCTTAATTGTTCTATAAGGACCATTTCCTTAAGATCTTGGGTTTTCCCCAGAGAAGTCCATTTCTCCAAGTATGTCTCTAACCGTGCAGAGAACTGGTGATAGGTTTCACCTGACAGTAGTTTAGCATTCCTAAATTTTTTCCTATAAAATTCTGCGTTCTTTTCATATCTTAACAAAAGAGCCTGCTTTAGCATGTCATAATTTTCTTGATCACTTCTGTTCATTTTGGCAAAAACTTCATAAGCTGCCCCACGAAGCCCTTGAGATAACTTTAAGCTCCACCTTTCTCTTTCTAACCCATACGTGGTAGCTAATAGTTCATATCTATTTAGATAGCTCTCAATATCATCGTCTTTCTCAACAAAATGATCTAAATGAAAATTCATAGCTGAGGTTGAGGCTCCCTGACCAGCAGTAGCATCGGAGGTAAAGGGACTGGCACCATTTTCAGGAGCATGGCCTTGAAACTCAAACTCCCTTAGTCGTAACTCATGTTCCCTTTGTAATCTCTTCTCCTCCTTTTCTGTTTCCCTCTCTGCAGCTAATCTTCTTTCCTCTCTTTCTGCTTCCCTCTCTTCTCTTTCTGCAGCTAATTTCTTAGCCTCAGCCTCAATCTGCAGCCTCTTAGTCTCAGCCTCAGCCTCAAATTGTAACTTCTTAATTTCTTTTTCAGCCTCTAACCTCTTATCTTCGGCCAACCTTTCAGATTCTAATTTTCTTTCCGCCTCTTTTTCTAATCTTCTTTCTTCCCGTTCAATATATTTGTCACATTCAGCAGTGACATAAGCAATCATAATTTGCCCGTCCATTCCTAACTCTTTTGCAGTCTGCACAGCAGCAGATCGAAATTTGGCCAGGTCCGCCATTTTCTAACAGGTAAATGTATATAATGTCTAACTAAACAATACAATTTCTAACTAAATAGCCAATAACCACCACAGGCACTGAGAGCTCAACGTTATTTATTTTCACCCAAGGATACCTTTTTAATTTTTATTATTCCCTGAAGTGAATTACCCCCAATATTTATAATAGGGAAAGATTCAAAATCCCGGACAGGACCCCAATATATGTGGTAAAATGGGATGTTATAAATATTTATAGGGACTTAGTGTACTAACTGAGATCAGCTGTGAAGGTATCTGTATCTAATAAGTGTGGTGTATTACAGATGACCTTACTTGCTACCACATATTATACCTCAGTCAGAACTATTCTGGAATATTTTGATGGCTACGTTAAATGTCTAGGGTTATGTAAATGATGAAGTGTAAGTCACAACAACAACAGACAGATAAACAATTTAATTTATTCCACCACACTTTGACAACACTGTGACACTCACACACATTTAACACTCTATAAGACTATCTTAAAAGAGTCACTGGTAAAGTTTCAAATATATATATGTATTAATTACTTTCTCTAATAGAGATCCTGATTCAACTACACAGTGAACCAGGAAACATAATACAATGTAATTACAAGTATTATGTACACAGTTTATAGATATGATCGTTGTATTGACATATATTATTATTAATATTCTATGTGTGTGAGTTGTGATGTGGTACTAGGAGGTAATACTGGCTGTTCAAGCTATGCTGTTGATTGTCATCACGACTTCAAGTGTTTGTTTCTGTTGGAACTAGTATTGGAGATGTTCTCAGTTCCTGGCATTAAAACAATTAATTGCCCCTCTTTATTTAATACAATGTCAGTTTTTGAGGGGGTACATAATGTTGAGCTCCTCTGGCCACATAAGCTTATCTTTCGTGATGGCGGCAGGAAAAGACTCCTCTGCTCAATTGCTACACTGTGTTCTGGAGACACCTCACTGGTTGCTATCTGGACCAAGGAGTATGCTGTCAGCCTCTGGATTCAGCAAAAACTCAGACCAGGTGCTGCTTCAATAACTAGGACCACAGTCCCTGAAACAAGAAAGTTGTACCTCCTACTTCAGAACTAATTTATACTCTATTTCTACACTGAGCACAATACATAACAAACACTGAGTTCAGAGCGGTAGGCCAACTGCTATCTTCATCTGAAACAATTTACACCAGTATTCTCCTCCCTAATGGTTACTACGCCTCTGCAATTTCAGCTGTAAGTCCTTCTATACAATAAGATAGGTGTCAGTGTACTATTTGGTAATTCCATGTAGGCCTAGGCAGTTAAACTCCTCTCCGACAAGGTTGGTTCAGGTTGGAGCAATATCTAGGCTTGGCCTCATGTTTTCTACTTAACACACACATATATACAGACACAAATTATCAATTCACATTCAATTTTCATTAAAAAGATATTGAATATAACAAGCTTACCACAATTCATGGAAATATTACACAGATACGTTGACTAGCGATGAATAATGGCACAAATTATGGCACAAATTCCGATCCGCCTCTGTCCCAGGCTTGTATTTAGAAAAATATGAGCTGGATCTCAACGCACTGTTCATTTAATAAGTTTATTTTAAAATGTGGCACTGAACTGACGCTTCTAATTGACTATATTGGCGGGTCTAACCAATCGAGCCATGTTTACCCAAGCGTTTGAAAACAAGTACTCTTCCATCCGTTTCCCCTAACAACAAAAAATAGTATTTATAATCCGACTAATCGTGTTTAGCCTTACATCTATTTCTATCTAATCAAATAGGATTTAACATGGGGACCTATTTCCCGTACAATGGTGGTTTCAAAATCTGTCACTGAGCGATTCTGATTTTGGTGTTGTCTGACAGCACCACCATTTTATTTTGGCTATAACTTGTTAATTCCTAGACTATTTGCGTAACACTTAACATATTCTTTGTCAGCAAGTCCTAAGGAACCCAACTATATAAATTTAAGGGAGCTAGGTGGCTGCGTTCAAAATATGTATTTTCTTCTAGGATAGTCGTGCTGTTACCACTTCCTCACTTCCAAACTTTAGGGTGTCTGCTGTACTGTCAGACTAATGTCAGGATTTCAGACATAAAAC
>JAMPIV010017710.1:152500-177602 GCA_024509875.1 Oreohelix idahoensis | reverse complement strand
AATTTTGTGGTCCAATTGACAGTTTGCATGCCAATTAAATGCCTTTCCCATTATAGGTTAAATATTTGAATTTCTCTATTGCCCATTCATATTACTCGCATTGACATTTTCTTTTCTTTCGCTTTGTTGAAGTTTAGTTCTTGAATTTAAAGCTTATATTCAAACTTTCTGCTAGGGGGGCATATTTTTGACCACCTGGGCTTTAATTCCCCCACCATTCCAATGCATCTGGCCCATTTTCTGTAGTTGTTAGTAAGTCCCTGCACCTAACCCCAAATCTATTACTTGCATCCCGTCCTTACTATTTGAATTCTTGACTCTTAAATGTCAGGTAATTTCAAAAATGGGTGTTACTTCGTGAGCTTTTCCTTCAACTTCTTCAATTCTTGGTAAGTCATTTTCACATTGTGGTGTTCCATGTAATTGCGATCTGGGGCAAAAGTCCATTTAACGTACGTCCAAATTTCCGTTAAAAGCGGTGCACATATGGGGAATTAACAAGTTTTTGATTACTACTTTCTGGTAGGGAAACAAAAACCAACATTTAATGAGACAACAAGGATCTCACGTTCCTTCTTGGTTTTTGTAGGGTCTCGGGGCTTTCTGTAGCTATTTCTACTAAGTTTATTTTGGGTTGGCGGATCGGACCGGGAGCATTCTTCTGGGTTCATGGGACGTCAGAATGGGAGCGGTTTTCCGCTTACCTGATAACATAAACTGTGTGTCCCGCAAAAATTATTCCAAAATTCTTTACATTCCAACAAAAGCGCAACTTTGGTTGGGGTCGCGGGGCTGTTAAATTTATGCCCTCCCCCTAAGGTCGATCAAAAAATAATCCACACCCAGCAGGTTATGTTCATCAGAGAGTCAATGTGTTCCCTCAAATGTTCTGTTGCTCCTACACTAAGGATATCATCCATTTAACTATAAATTTTTGTTAATTACTAGGGGGGATTATTCAGTGATCGAAGGATCCATAATCTAATTTTTCATCATATTCTAGAGAACGGACACTAGGTGCTATTGATTTCAATCCACAAATGGCAATTTCGTGCTGAGTAAACTCATATGGCAGTTGTCCTTCTGAGAGGCGTAACTAATAAAGGTTAGGTATGGTGTCTAACCTCAGGCACTTTTTTACTGGAAAATTCTGATAGTATCCTTTACTCAGATCCACTTTTCGAGACAAAAATATTTATGCTTTATTTAGTCATGGCAAACAGCCACGCTGATTTTGTATACGGCACAATGGGATCCACGCTCCTGTCTTCTGTAACATAGCACACTTCAGTTAAGTCTACCTGTCATGTCTAATCTTTTTACCAGAGTCTCATGATTCTCCATGAGGGCTTACTTAAGAGTTACCAAATATAACTCACCGGGAAAAAAAAAAATTCTATCTACGAAGAAAAAAAATCACTCGTGCGAATTATTAAGTCACTTCCTTCAATAGATCCAGTCTATCCTCTTCCTTCAAAAGCTTTTTCGCTAGCAAACGGAAATCGGGAATAACTATGGTTTCATACAGGAAAGGTGTGGAGTTCTCATGAGCTTTCACTCATATCATATTCACCAAATAGGTTTGTTTTGCCCACACCTGGTCGGTCTGTTAACACCTCTGTATGATTATTTAGAACCTGTTGCACTCTCTCTTTCTGAGTTTTCGTTAAATGTGTACTGATTTTCACCTGTGCCGCTGTCTCACAGGGGTGTAATGGATATTCAAATGATGAAAGTGGTTCATTTTTTCATCTCCCACATGGCGTTTGGCGATGGGCACAAGGTCAACAAGTCAAGTGTGTCTTTCACTGATGTTTTCTCTATCCTAAAAATATTTTCTTCAGGAGATATTCACATGATAGATTTTTTCTTTCCCCTTCTTATCTATCTTATAATTTGTTATAGACACCTTCTCTAGAACTGTATATGGACCCTGCCATCCAATTTGTAACTTATTCTGACTCCCGGGGCAAAAGAAGCAGTACTTTCTCTCCCACAGCCAAATTTCTGTCTTTCGCCTTCATGTTATAATAGGCAGCATGTTTCCCCCCCCCCCCCCCCCCTCCTGGCTTGTTTCAAATTTTCATTGGCAAGTTTCCAGCCAGTTTTTAACCGAGTGGTCAGCTCATTCACATATTGGTATGAAGATGTAATGTTTTCCTCTGCCTTTTCATCAGTCCACGTTCTTAACCAAGCTACATATGGACCTTTAATTGTGTGGACCTATTTGTCCATGCACCGGTATGGTCTCTTCCACTCGAAGCTTTATAGTGATGATTTTTCCTCCCAGAATTTTCATGCACAAAACGACCGCTACCAATTTTTCTTTTGGGGCTGTCTCCACGGGCAAACTTAAAATTCTTGATGAGAGATTTCCTCCCTACATCCTCTTCCTCCAGTTTGTTTAAGTCCGATTGAGGGATTTTCGGCTTATCCTGGGGTAAGACACCTTTTTGCACTCTCCGCATAGTGGCCATAGTAAAACAGTTAAGTGAAGCTTGTCCGTGAAAAGGGGCTTCCCATTCCATTTGGTCCACTTTATCAAATCTATTTTTCCTTTTTTATTATCAGGCCTAATTTTGCCCCGTGGCGTGTCCAGGTCCTGATCCATGTTCCCCCTTGTGGGTGTTCCCTCATGTGCTATGCTACACCTTTCTACAAAATTCTCAATGTCCCATCTTGCTTTGGGCCAATAATAATTGTGAGCCACCTTTTGAATGATGGTACCTATCTTCTCATGGTCCCCCTCTGGTTTCACATGTAGGCTCCTTATTAATTCTGTCCTGTATCTTTTGGAAGAACCAGCTGTCCGTGACCATGGGATCTAGTTCCGGCCTTCCTATACATCAACTTGTTTTTCATGTAAAAATCTCCCTTGCCTGGAGTTGTATGACAAGTTGACAATTTTCTGAAACAAGGCTTGAGTGTTTTATCCCCAGCCTGTGCCTTCCTCATCACTTCTGGAGTGGTATCCAACATAATATCCTCCTCCTGTCTTGAGGTCGACCTGACCTGAAGGGTTGCCATATACACAGGTTTCCTTCTGCAATGGTCAGTGTCATGATTGTCCATCTGACAATTTTTACACCACCTTTTTCCTTGGTTGAAAGATTTTCTTTCATCATATTTCCTTTCATCGAATTGTGGGAATTTATTTTTATTTTCATACCGTGGCCCATCAAATTGGTGCTTACCTTTATTTTGATCCCTAGGATCAAATTTATTAAAGTTCTGTGGTGCCCTAAAGTTATCCACTTGTTTCTTTTTATTACCTGTTACCTCTGCTTGAGCTGCTTGATACCTTTCAGCAACATTTAGCAACTCATCCAGCCTCTCTGCACCTTGTTCCATGAGAAACTTTCTCAGGTCTGGAGCCATGGACTCTCTTAATTGCTCTATAAGGACCATTTCCTTAAGATCTTGGGTTTTCCCCAGAGAAGTCCAGCTCTCCAAGTATGTCTCTATTCGTGCAGAGAACTGGTGATAGGTTTCACCTGACAGTAGTTTAGCATTCCTAAATTTTTTCCTATAAAATTCTGCATTCTTTTCATACCTTAACAAAAAGAGCCTGCTTTAGCATGTCATAATTTTCCTGATCACCTCTGCTCATTTTTGCAAAAACTTCATAAGCTGCCCCACGAAGTCCCTGAGATAACTTTAAGCTCCACCTTTCTCTCTCTAACCCATACGTGGTAGCTAATAGTTCATACCTATTTAGGTATCTCTCAATATCATCGTCTTTCTCAACAAAATGATCTAAATGAAAATTCATAGCTGAGGTTGAGGCTCCTTGAGTAACCGTAGCATCAGAGGCAAAGGGACTGGCACCATTTTCAGGAGCATGGCCTTGAAACTCAAACTCCCTTAGTCGTAACTCATGTTCCCTTTGTAATCTTTTATCTTCTGCTTCCCTTTCTGCAGCTCATTTCTTCTCTTCCCTTTCTGCAGCTAATTTCTTCTCTTCCCTTTCTGCAGCTAATCTTTTGTCTTCTCTTTCTGCTTCCAATTTCTTAGCCTCAGCCTCAATCTGCAACCTCTTAGTCTCAGCCTCAGCCTCAAATTGTAACTTCTTAATTTCCCTTTCAGCCTCTAACTTTCTTTCGGCTTCTTTTTCTAATCTTCTTTCTTCGCGTTCAATAAATTTGTCACATTCCGTTGTGACATAGGCAACCATAACTTGCCCATCTAATCCTAACTCTTTTGCAGTCTGAACCGCAGCAGATCGAAATTTGGCCAGGTCCGCCATTGTCTATCAGGTAAATTTATACAATGTCTAACCAAAAATTCAATCTCTTATGGACAACACAGGCACCGTGAGCTCAACCTTATTTAATTCCACCCAAGGATACCTTTTAATTCTTATATATTCCCTGAAGTGAATTACCCCCAATATTTTTAATAGTTAAAGATTCAAAATCCCAAGAGCGAGACCCCAATATATGTGGTGAAGTGGGATGTTATAAATACTTATAGGGAACTTAGTGTACTGACTGAGATCAGCTGTGAAGGTATCTATATCTATTAAGAGTAGTGTATTATAGATAACCTTACTTGCTACCACATATCTCTATATCTCAGTCAGAATTATTCTGGAATAGTGTGATGCTACGTTATGTGTCTAGGGTATGTGTATGATGAAGTGTAAGTCACAACAACAGACAGATAAACAATTTAACTTAATCCACTACTCTTGACAACACTGTGACACTCACATACATATAACACTCTACAAAGATATCTTAAAAGAGTCACTGATAAACTTTCAAATAACAATATGTATTCATTACTGGCATGAATGAATATGTGTCCTGATTCAACTACAAAGGGAACCAGGAATCACAATCAATTTAAATTACAAGTTATGTACAGAATGTATTTAATATGAATATTGTAGTGACATATATTATTACAAATGTTCTATGTGTGTCAGTTGTGTAGTAGTAAATGAGGTAATACTGGTTTTGTTTTGTTCAAGCTCTGTTGGTATTTGTCATCATGACTTCAATAGTTTGTCTTTAGGGACTAGTATTGGAGATGTTCACAGTTCCTGATTTTAAGACAAGTAAATTCCCCTCTGAATGTTAATTTTTATAAAGTTATTTCAAGATGAGGGGACATAATGTTGAGCTCAGCTGGCCAATTCGCTTATCTGGCGTGATGGCGGCAGGAAAGGACTCCTCTGCTCGAATTCTCCTCTGGGCTCTGGAGACACCTCACTGATAGCTAAAAAGACCAAGGAGTATGCTGTCCGACTCTGGATTCACCAAAGCTCTGACCAGGTGCTGCTCAGTACCATCAAGACCACGGTCCCTGAAAACAAGAAGGATGTACCTTCTACTTCATAACTAATTTATATTCTCTTTTACACTGATCACAATACAGCACAAACATTGCGTTCAGAGCGTTAGGCCAACAGTCAGCTTCATTTGAAATACTTTATTCCAGTATTACCCTTCTTAATGGTTACTACGCCTCTGCACTTCCAGCATTATTTCTTTCTAGTCAATCATCCAGGTGTCAGTGTACTGTTTGGCCATTCCATGCCGTTTTACTTCTCTCCGACACCCTCTGTTCAGGCTGGAGCATTACAGGCTTTACCTCACGTTTGCCACTGAACTACACATATATATACAGGCATAAATCAACAATTCACATTCAATTTTCATTAAAAGATATTGAATGGTTCAAGCTTACCACAATTCATACGAATAAACACAGATACGTTGATTAGCAATGAATTCTGGCACAAACTGGCACAAATTCCCATCTGCTTATCTTCCAGGCTTTTATTTAGCCAAATATATGCTGGCTTCAACGCACTGATGCTTTATCAAGCTATTTTAAACAAGTGGTTTCGAACTAACGCTCCCAAGTGTGTATATCAGCGAGTCTGACCAATGAGCCCCGTTTCGACAAGTGTTTGAAAAAATGTTACCTTTTCCCGTTTCCCCTAACAACGAAAGATAGTATTTATAGTCCCACCAATCGTGGTTAGGCTTTCATTTGTTGCGCTCCAATCAATTGGGAGTTTACATGGTAGGCTATTTCTGTAACGTAAATTTTTTTCAAACACGTTAAAAAAAAATCTTATGAGCAGAAATGATTTTATGCTGTCAGGCACCCCCAATATTTTATTTTGGGTATAATTTATTAATTCCTGGACTATTTGCGTAACGTTTTACATATTCTTTGTCAGCAAGCCCTAAGGAACCCAAATATCCAAATTTAAAAGAGCTACGTGGCTGCGTTCAAAATATGTATTTTCTACCTCCTGTTTCGAAGATGTGCTGTCTGGGTACTGTTATGTTTCAAACGTAAACCCATCTATTGTTATCTTTCCTAATAAGAGTTTTTTATGATTTATAAACCTAACTCTGGGAAAGGGTAGTGTATTTTATCACTGTCCGTCTGAAAAAAAATTAGTGCATGTAGACTTACACGCGTGATGGCAGCATTTGTGTATCGCGCGTCGCGTGTTGCATGCGTTCCTGATTTTCAGCCCTCCCCTCTCTCTTTATCCTTTTGTCCATCTGTTCGTTCGTTTTGGTAACGTAATATAATTAATGTTAGGATTAATTTAGGTCATTACGCAGGGTCTCTCAATGTTTTTCTTAGAAATGCAGCACACGTTTCATTGAAGAAAGCGGGTAATAATACAGTAAGCTTTTACTATCAACGTGAAAGCGTTACAATTTGCAGAAGCAAGTGAAGGGGGATTGAAGAAGGTCGTTGTACAGACTTAGTTAGGATAGCATCGGGACATGGTAGCACCTTGCTAGTGTAGACTTGGCATATGTTTTGTTGAAGGCTTATGCTCCCTGGGGAGCTGATGGTGATGATGGAGAAAGTGTCAAGAATGGCAATTGACATCAAACGTCTGTGATGTGTCTTTTTCTCTGTTTAGATTGATGTTACTTTACAAACCCACACTCGCATAATATACACCGTCACAATTAGTAAAAATTTACAAACTGCTTTGTCTGCTATATTAAAGAGAAGATCTAACAAAATAACTCAGAACGAAGACAATGAAACAAAACAAACAAACAAACACACTTTTCGTGGAGTAACATATCACAAAAAGTATCAATTAGTTCTTCTATTGTGGATAGAACATGAGTTTCAGTTTTTTTTTTTTTTTTTTTTATTGAATAGCATTAGGCTTTCACATGCTATAATTTCTCCAATGTTGAACTCACAGAAAATATTCTTTTCAAAAGAGGGTCTACATACTGTATAAGGTGGTCAGTTATTTCATGTCTTCCTTCTTCTCTTTGGTCCATAGCGCTGAATGGCAAAATCATTCAGTGACCATTCACGCCTGGTAGCGGACCTTGTTGGACAAGCAACATACAGTCACTTCCACTTTGCTTCTTCGTGCAGCCATCCTTCGGAGGGTCCCAGCTCTGGTTCATGCGTTGCATCTCGTGCCTCACAGTTCTCCGCCAATTTGTATGTAGCCTTTGACCGGACCTCACTGGTGCGCTTTTCCTTCTTGTAGTCCATAACGGCGTTATTCCCGCGTAAGAAAAAGTAAATAAGCCACTTCGGGATGCAGCGCAATTACGTGTCAACGTTAAATACCTTAGTGCTACGAGTATGCACAGAATATTACTGAGAACCAAGAAGTCCCTTATGGCTGGTAAGGTATTGAAAAGAGTTAATTTTCAAATTCACAGTTTATTAATTGCTAAAGGCGTATGTGGCATTTAATCTTGACTATTCCTAGATAATTAAAAATGTCATTTTCCGTGTTTTAAATTCTTTATTCTTATTCGAACTTTAAACACAAATTTCATTACACCAATGGCACAAAAATATAAAAAGTTATATTGGGGGTCCCCCCCCTAACTGTTAGAAAAACCATGATGTAAGTGTCATAAATATTTAGTTTTTTATACTATAAAATTCACATACTTAATCGGTTAAATAATCTCAGCCATCATTATTATCATCATCAGCTTTCAACATCAGCATCTCAATCAGCATTTCATTATCATCCATCGCCCTTCAGCTCCTCAAGGAGAATAGGCCTCAACATACGTATGCCAAAGTACTCCTTCCCAGCCAGCAGCTTCAGGTCTGTCAAAGTCTTCTTACATCCCTTGGAAATATATAAGAAAACCTGGTTGTCGCGCGGCACTTATTGTTACGATTCCCAATTTTGACTTTAGGAATAATACATGGGGGCTAATGTATACTTCTCCATGTATACTTCCTGACCAGCTTCTTCTTTCCCCATCTCTTGTGCCCTCTGTCACTTGTCTGGTTCTTGTCATCAGTTCAAATTTATGACCTTGTCTATACCATTATCAAATTCCTCCTGTTCTACGTAAGCAACCCATTTACACGAAACTCGTAACATTCTTGGTTTTGTACGTTGGTTGTTGTTTCTCAATGTTCAGCGTCCCCCAATCAGTAGGACTGGAAGCTTTTATTAAATTATATTATTCCATCATAATTATAACTATATCTCGTGTATCAGCAGAAATAAGTATTTGAGAGATTTGAAATAATTGAGAATATAGTGTGATAGATAACGCGTAATGAAACTTAGTATCTTCGGGGGTTAACTGGAACAAGATTGATGATGGATGCCGACGAATGAGTTAGAAAATGATTGGATTCGTGAAGAAGATTTGAATTTTAGCTTTACGCCAAGGGCTCCAGTGCGAAATCAAACGTACACAGTCATTAAACTTATTTTCGTTTATCATTAGCCGTTTAAATACTGATGACAAGCAACCAAGACCACAAGTTTTAATTAAAGTGTGAAACAAGAAATTCAGAAAGAAGACGCTGGCGATGGATACGGGCATACAAGTTTTTTACTAAAATAATTATAAAAACTCGGTATTGGAATCAGTGTATGGCCCCACTCTTTCTAGGTTTTCTTTACCTTAATAAAAGTTCACATGAGGTTCAAGGGGGGGACGTTTCGGGTTTTACTCCTTCTGTCAAGACACAAACAGGGGACAAAGACCCCAAAAATTACATATAGGTACCTACAAAACTTACGATGATGAGAAACATAAAAAAAATGGGCGATACAAGCAGATGGATAAAAGTAAATAACACAATACAAGAAAAAAACACGTTTAAAAAATCCTAAAAGAAAATACTGAAACAAGAAAGTAAAATCACTAGTCAACAATCCAAAAAATGTACCAGAAATGAAAAAATAGCTGATTTCTTAACTAATATTTGGGGTTTTTGGTGTGCTGAAAACAGCCTAAATAAATGACATTTAAAAAATTGTTTGATGGGCTCTGTTTTTCATCATATATGCTAATAGTTTATTTAATTACGTGTATCAATTTATATATATGACGCAACTGTTGTGGGCGAATTGCATAATTTTTTTCTAATGACCAATAATTATGTAAACTAGAAGTTGAGAAGTTGGGGAAAAATATGATGCAATGCCTACCTATGATTAATCTAACTTTGTGATATAAATGATTCTGATCTTGGATAAAAATTTTGCCATTAGCTAGTGCATTTGGCCCTTATCAAAAAGTATGTAGTTAGAAAATGCCTAGTGACAAGTGTTTGAAACACGTCTTATTTTATTTGTTATATATGTGGTGAAGTGGCAGTTGTAATCAACAGAAAACGACAATATTAACTTAAAGTGATTAAGAAGGCGTCTACAGGTTTTGTAACTTGGATGCAGATTAGGAGATTAAGATAAGAAGCTGGGCGCCCAAACACATATTGCTGCAATACAATGTGCAGCACAATCTTAATAACTGTGGTGACTGGAAAAAGGGCAAGCTCATGCCTTTTGCAGTCCCCAGATGATTTGGAGAGAGAGCACTGTTCATCTCACAACTGTTTTTACTTTTGCATGGTTCACTCTAATTGGGAAAGGGCATATTCAAAGAAGAAAATTTTAATGGACTCTGGAATATCCAAACATCCCCTCTGCAATACGTCCTGGTACCACCGCGATGATTACATTCTTTTTTCAATAGTAGGGTGACCTTTCAGCGTGCCATAACATTTTCTGGTTTAATGGCAGCCCCCTCAAAATCATATTAAAATACCGGGTAAGAGTGGAGGCTTTTCATTGATTCACCCAAGACGAGTTTTAAGCAAGCTGTTTTGTTGAATATGGTAATTGTTAGTTACCGTCAATTTCCAGTTGGTCACGCAGTTCATATGAAAGAAACTTATGAAAACATTAAGCAAGCTTTTGAAGTGTATAAAACTACGATCATCATCATTGGTCACTTTGCGGTGACTTAAAAAGTGGTCGCTCTTTTGCTTGGACTACAGGGTGGATACACCAAGTACTGTTGCTTTCTCTGTGAGTGGGATAGCCGTGCACGAAGTGACCATTACATCAGAAGACATTGGCCAAATCAGGCAGTCATTGCAGCCTGGAAGTAAGAACGTTGAGAACCCAGCACTTGTCGACACCAGCAAGATTTTGTTGCCACCCTTGCAAATAAGCTGGGTCTCATGAAAAACTTTGTCAAGGCAATGGAGAAAAAAAACAGATGAAAGCTTTCAAATTACCTCATCAGAAAATTTCCAAAGACTGAGTGAAGCTAAAATAAGAGAGGGAGTATTTTGTTGGTCCGCAAATTCGAAAAACTTCTTCATGATGGACGAGTTTCTTTGCGTGTTGCATGGCAAGGAAAAAGCAGCATGGCTAGCATTTAAGTCAAGTGGTGGACATTTTTCTTGGAAACAAAACAGATCTGATAATTACAATGGAAATTTTTGTGAGAAGAAAAATCTCCTCCTGAAAGTTATAAGAGTCTTGGCTGCGCTAACATGTCTTTTTGAAAAATTCATTTTCTGGATTCTCATATCTGGATTTCTTTACGTCAAACTGTGGAAAGGCGGTCAGTGTTGAGCATGGTGAACGAGTTTTCACCAGGACCATTTGCTGCTATGGAGACAAGGTATCTAAGCCAATTGGAGCCCTTCAATGCTTGCTGATTTACTGTTGGGGACTGATGACAAGAGACACCTCATCGATTGACTACAAGAAAGCAAGGCAAAGAGAGAGCTCTCGGAACAGCGAGCGATGAATAATGACGGAATGGGTTCAATGTGCCTTTTAAAAAACATGATATGTGAACTTTAAATATAAATGTTTTTTTTTTTCTCTCATCATTTTATGTTGAAATTATCAATTAACTGAGTATGTAAACCACAAATTTTTACATTGCTAAAGTAGAAAGACCTAGTATGTTCACACCAGAGAATTAAACAAAGGCATACATTATTTGTATTACTGTAATGTAAATTCATCATTTAAAAAAAAACACAAGCACAGAGCCAATTGGTGAATTTCATTCATTGATTATTTGAAATTCAGCATGTCAAAATCAATAAGAAATTGGTATGAATTTAATTTCTGTTACCAAATATCTTTTGAAAAATTTGTTGACTAGTGTAATCCTAACGAAACGGAAACAATATAGATAGTAATAAAATAACAAAACTGTGGAAACTAGTTAAAGTTTGTTTAGCTCGATGCAAAACAAAAAAAATCCGTGGAAGAAAGCGGGGTAGGTCTATACTGTTCACCAGGGATTTCGCAAGGAAGTGACGCGCGAATAGTAGGATGTGAGCGAACAAAGACAAGGAAAGTGATTATAAAAATGATACGAAACGAACCAAAGGCAATAAAACATTAAGAAAATGGATTCATTTAAAGGACAAACGAATAAAGTATGAACAAAAGAGAAAAGCTACCAGAATTTTATGCCAAAATTGGAATGTATGTATATTTTAATCCGCCGGGAGCTAGAACGCCCCATTGTAAATAATAACGGTCGATTCTCTCAACGAAAAAGCGAGTATTGTCCTTCTACCGGCAACATGAAACGCAGGGCAGTGGACTTGTTATATCAGGAATTACCTGATTGGTCAGGTCTATTGAAATGAAGGGGGCCACCGGTTAAATGTTCTGTCTGATTAGATGTTTAATTCAAGTGATCAACCGAAACCTCTGTTTGCCAAAAACGCCTACCAGTTTCACCATATATTAGGTCATGCCACCATCATCCTTGCAGATGATTAGCATTAAATTCAGGTTTCTGGATTCGGCCCGCTAAAAAAATGACTCTCGAATGATAAAATTTTTTCTTTAGGAAAAAAGTGACTGTCCTGAGTTTGGAAGGTAATACAAACGGACATGGTCTTGCATATACCGGCGTTGGCACGGTTTAGTTTCCCAATGTAAAGATGGGGCTTGAAATGTCACGACAACGCGACTGTGTACATGAATATCCCTAAATATTCCTATTCCCCTACGATAAGGCTACCAAAAGTGGTATCACGGAAAATAATACTCTTTGGGATTATCAGGGATAAGGAGTTGAGAATAGGCAGATGTCTGGAAACAGAATTCTCTTTACTGATGGGAACACTTGTTGATTAGCAATTAAAATGGGCAAGTTCTTGTTCGAGAATTCGGCAGTGTAAGAGTGGTTGGAGGTTAGACTTAAAAACCACATGGAGACGAGGACGTGAAGGTTGCATACATGAATAGGGGATTAAAATAGACATGGAAACACTCATCATTGTGCTTATATGTACCAGGATAAGGAGGGGGAACTTGGGTCAGATATTTTTAAACTGCCAATGCTTTTTTAGGGAATCCTCTTAGTCTTCGTCGTTCGGCTCTCAAAAATAAACAACATCTATCTCTCTTATAATGGCTGGTTGTCTGTCTCAAGGCTTCTGTCGTCTCACCTTAAATGGGTTCTCCATCATTCTGTGGTTGGGAGATGGGCCAGACTACCACCTTTGCTCCTGTCTAAAGAGATGAGTTCAGTCTTGAAACACCGTGATTTACTATTTGTTTGTCCCAGCCCATATATGGGTACATGTCTGACTGCATTGGCCGGTTGTCAGTCTGAACTATTATCACTTGATATCTTCTTGATAAATGTATATAGTTTGATTCCTGCAGTATTGGAGTTGGGTGTTTCTTATGCCTATTTGTCTGTAAAAAGTTATATTTATCTTTTTTTTTTTAATTACTCAATTTGGCATTCTACATATATTACATTTTTAAAGATTAGAACACAAAAAACAAATGTCTATGTCTAGAGAGAAAATGAACAACTATGCAGGCCAACCAAGGAAACACTTTTTGTAGTAGTGTATAACGTCGAAAGTTGCATGGTTATTGGGCATGTAAACTCGTCATGACTACCTTTCGGAATAAACGATTCCTCCAGGGAAACTGTCGGAAGGTAAACGGAGAAGAGGAAGGCAAAGATAAATCTGGGCTGTTAACATTCAAAGAATGGGCAGGGCACGGTTTTTCTCCACACTCGTACGCAATTCGGATGGGGACGGGAGCAGCAAATGGAGGAGACCCTGTCATGCTGATGCACTTCAACCCTGGCACCTTTACGGACCACCATGAGGGTTACGGGCTTGAAATGATGAATGAGGATTTTATTACCACGTGTTATATCTGTTTTTATTTTATTCATCATCCTGCTATTGCAAGTCTACTTATCTGCTTTTTCATTTCCATATCTTACTGATTGGCAGTGGGCAGGGATCCACTGTAACTGTTTAATGTTTTGAAAAATATGAGCTGGTTTTAATTCAGTGTTGAATTGTAATTAATGATATTGCACACATGTATGAGATTACTCGCGTGTAAGTACATGGGTGGATTTCCTTGTCACCTTAATCTTTTCAATCTTACTTCTCCATGGTCGATGTAAATCTAGGCAACGTGGGGAACAAGAAATTTTTCAGTAGGGTATTGGAAGGATGCTGTCATGGTCGTTGTTTTTCAGAAAGCTGGCATTTTGTCTATGATGTTTGCCCATGATTGCTACAATTAGTGGCAACTTCTTCAATCCAACCTTCATGTCTTTTGAAGAGGGGTGGTGAGTCATCACGGCAGCTCCAAAAAACAAAAACGAATGGTGATATCACGAGAAGGAATGAAGGCTTCAGTTTAATGCTTTGGAGAAAACAGGTTCTTGCAGCAGTCTCTCTAACCACTATAAATACCTCGGAGCTGTTCATATAGGACTTGGAAGGGAGGCATCAAAGAAAGAGTTGGCTACCCCAATAAAGGGGGAAATAAGAATGAAACGGGAGGGCTTTTTCAGGCCACATATCGAGGATTCCTCTGCACAAATAAGCGAAGTACAGTTGGCAAGAAGACATAGATGGACTGTAGTTTAACCCACTTTGAGGACGTTATTCGTCCAACGCTCCCCTGTTCGTTTGTTCTCTCTTCCCCCATTTATCTATTTTATTTTCTTCATTTTTTGGAGAACATAAATAACTATGACCAGTTAATTTTTTTCACTTATTCTTACGTAATAATTCGGTTCATCCTATGTTTACCTGATCCTTCAATCCTTGCTGAGAGAGTAGACAGCGTGATGTAATTTTGACCGACTGACCATGTCGGTAATAAAATTCTTCGGTTTACCAGGACATTTTGAGCGTCGTCGGATTAAAACGACGATCGCCACCGAGCTCGGTTTATCGCTAATTATTTGGCTATTGGTAAACTTTCATTATTTTCTCTCATCGAGGAGATCACAAAAGCCAGATGGTCACTTGAGGTATTGTTTGTTTGCTCAGGTTACCAATTGGCATGTTAAATATTTATCCAGGTGGTGAAACCTATTACAGGACCACGCACCTGAAAAAATGGTATGTTGTAATATAATTTCCGGTTGTGACGTTGGGGCTCGAAAACTTTTCTTCTCCTAGGGTGGAGCTACCTCCCCCCACCCCTTTCCATTATTCTAGATTTTAGGTACGCCAATTTTTTTATCTTTTTTTTCGAGTTTTCTCGTGCTCCGCTGCTAGCATTTGTCCACTTTGAATACTGACAAGTTATAACTCCCCTTTTTGCGCCCGCGAAAAGTGGACAGCGGAGATGGGTCAGTAGTATTATAAGCGTTTGGTAAGAGTGTCTTTGGGATGGCTATCCAGCAAATCGCTCCCTCACTGTCGCGGCAAAATCGTTCCCCGTTGTTTTTGATGCCAGGTAGACATAGTCTGAGTAAGCTCGTTAGTCTCAGAGCGGAGCGGGTCATCTCTAGTTGCGCAAACAACTTTTGTAGTCACTACGGCCATGGCAGGTATAGTCTCGTGGTAATTGGTTTTAACTTATGTTTTCTAAAGGGCCTCTGTGCAGGTGTTAATACCCACGGCTCGGACACCTTGTCGGCTCAGATTTGCTTGTATATAAGTTGTGTCCCCTTCTGTCTTTAACTTTTTTTTTTCTTGGGGGAACTTTTAGTTCTGGATTTTTTGTCGTGAGGAGGCGCAGAGATCGTTGTGCAGTTCTGCCGTAAATTTTAGTGTGGGAAAGTATTCCACTGCATACATCTCGGTTTAGAATGTCTTAAGTAACTTTGATTAAGGTTGTGCATTTTTTTTCTTCGGGGAACTTAAGGACGTTATCAGTGCAAGTTCATTCTATAGTGGGTTACTAGCTATTTTTTTGTTTAAAGGGCTGGCCTTTTCCACATCGAACTCTAAGAAGCTTATAGATAGGGTTTTTTTTTCTGGAGGGGAAACTGTGCTTGTTTGCAACTTAAGATTTTTTTTTTTATTAAGCACTACTGTACCGGTAACTTCAGAGGGCTCATGAAAAAAGCCCATCAGGCGTAATTGTCGTCCATCTTCATTAACACTTGTACATTTATCTGTAAGTGTTTCACTAAAATGGGGATTTTTTTACCCAGTGTTTAATGGTTAAACAAGATTTTACTGCATCTCTTTGTTTTGAGTACCAGAGAGTTTAGGTTTGGTTTGTCCTTAACAATAAGTGTAAAAGCTTTTAAATTATTTTTGGATGGAGGTCTTTTTTCTGCTCATGATATATTATCAGTTTACTGTTAAGTCTCTTAGCCTTATATGGCTTTGTTATGTTTGCATACTTGTTGGATTTAGGCCACGATGGTATTAACCTGGCTACAGCGTTCTGTGCAACCTGGAGTCAGTTTTGTCACATGGGTCATTAGGCACATAAGCTGACTCATTCACGTTTGAGATTCAAGCTGGGCGGGAAATGTATTTACATTACCCCCCCCCCACTTCCTCATTCGGGCATTACTTCATAACGCCCGTTCCTTTTTCTTCACACAGTAGGGCCCGTGCTATAGGCTTTCTACTCGACTCAGCTGAAAATTTTTTTTTTTTTTTTTTTTTAGTGGACGGGGAGGGACAGGTGTAAATTACAGACTCGCTAGCAAATGGGACCACTTGAGGGGTGGGAAAGGGGTTTGTGGAAAAGTTGTAGCACTCCGTGTATACAATTTTGTTTATTATCGCTGTATGGTTGAACATTGACGAGTGCTAGCAGGCTTAAGAGATTTTTTGAACATGTTCAATTTCATCGCGTAAGGCTGCTCTTCATCTGTCAGACCAGGCGGGACACCTTGCCACTTGCACCGTTTTGACTTCCCTGGTAAGGCTGGCAGGGGGGATATTCTATGAACCATCACATTCCTAGGCTGATGACTGCATTTATTGCGGGTTTTCTTATAAAGATACCGATAGCAGAGGTAGTCCCAAGTTTTACTATATGTAGCATGGATAGGGAAAGATGAAATTGAAATGGTTGTTTGTACCATACTTGTATATTAGTAACTTAACCTTTTCTAAACAGGTGTTAAACGTCCGGAAACACTATTCACTCTTAAATGTAATGAAAATTTTCAAACCTTTTCACACCAGTGTAATCTGTAATACAGATATTCACTAGAAATGTAATGAATAGTTTTCAAACCTTTTCAACCAGCGTTAATGTGTAACATATTTCACTCTTTATGTCGTAATGTAAGTTTTTACAAACCATTTGGGATAATCCGATGCTAAATTAGTCAAAAACATATTAAAAAAAACTTATATTCGTTAAACATTTTCAATAAAAAGTTAAAAATATAGAAACTATTTCATTTTAAATGTAAATAGATAGTTTTTCGCCCTCGAGGATTACGATTTTTTTCTCAGAAGGAGGGTACAAATATCTGAAGGATACGATTGGGATGGTGGGAATAGGATGATGGGGGGACACATAAGTATGTGTTGGGGGAAACTCAATACTCAGGAGGGTTATTTGTTTTTCTTCCTTTTGCAATACTTGGGTTGGTCGTTTCCAGGTGAGGGGCCCCGTAACTACTTTTGGAATACAAACTGTACGGAATATGTGGCCCTGATGTCATAACGATTGGAAACTCATCATCGGGGACGGGTACTTTGAGAACGCGCGGGCCAGCTTTGCAGTTACACTCCCCTGATTCTACTTGGAACATGATGGCAACTCTTACTATTGTGATAAAGGAACTGTGAAGCAATCCTAGTCCATCCTATTCTGCAAAAGAAACACATCTTGGCTAGCGGGTTGCAGAAAACCTCATTGGATAAGACTATAGCATTCATATAATAAACTGCCAAAGTGCAATACTTTCCACTTATATAATTACCCCCCTTAAACATCATTTGATTGATGATCAATTTTTTGTTAAAGAAATATTCAGTTTTTTAATTACTGTTAAAACCTAAGGGATTATTTAAATTGGTTATTTATATATCTTTTCCAAAAATTTAAAGTTAATTAATTCATCTTTGAAAAAAGGGTTACTCATCAGTTATTGTACCATGGCAATTTTCTTAAAATACAACTTAAACCAAAAGATACTAAAATAATAATAGTGGATAATTCGCTGATTTTAACTTCAGCTGTGGGCGCTTGAATGTTGCCTATTTATTAAGATTAATTAATCCTGAACAAAGTTGTCGGCAAGATACTAGAGTTAAAGTGCTCAGACATATGCTGCATTGTTCTCGGCATTTTCTGAATATTCATTCTGTGGTTTACTACTCCTTTGATGTTTGAAGGCAATCAGTATCCTTCTAGTCTTCAAACTCTGCCATAGATAGTAATTATTGTTCGAACGGTAGACACACCTTTGAAGAACCAACATTAGGTTTACTCTTTGAGTTTTGGCCTACTGCTTTGGTCCATTACTTGCAGATGCTAAGGGGAAGCAAACACAAATGGGTCAATTCCTCTTTAGAAGAACGGGACAAATTCTTTTTTAGTTTAACTAACTCCTGAGGAGGGTACACCGAATTAGTTGGAATATCTGTATAATACAAATATCTCTAGGTCCGTTAAGCTAATACCAGTTTTATTTTGAGCCAAGGCATACTTACGGAATAGGAATTTTCTTCCTTCCACTGAGTTAGACTTAATTCTCAGTGGATATCGTAGAAATTCTAGGGGCTATTAATTTGAAGGGGATTCGAGTGGTTCACTGCTCTAATGTTCATGATACATGCAGCCATGTTTTTTTAATTGCTTGGTTACATTCAGGGGAATCAATTTAATCCGGCAACTAATTACGTGGGCTTTCTGTGTGGTTTTATTTTTATGTCTGGAAGGGATGGGATCATGCTCTGCATTGTTTATACGATGTGTTCAGCAAATGAGTAATTCGTGCATGTCCCCAGTTCTTATGAGGATATAGAATGTTGTGAACTAGTTCAACTGGTACAACTTGGAAGACCTTGGAATTGAAGGGAAAACTTGGGTGGAAGACCACTAAAACATCTTGCGCGTCTTCTTGTTTGACTCTTGTCTTGAGACTTGTATGGAAAAACGTGATGGAATGATTGTTTCAGCATGTTGGATTTGGATTGTGAAGACCTAAAATACGTCATTGACTGTATGAAAAAACATGTGGATATGTGAATAATAACCACGTGAATGTTGTGGGGAAAAAAAACGTGTATTAGAATATTGTTAAGGATTATTATGATTTCTAGGAATTGAATTATCCCAAAAAAAAAAAAAACAAAAAAAATGTGGGGGTATCCGGGAAAAATGGGGATAAAGGTTTTAGGATAGGTTAATCCGGGATAAGATAAGGGGAATGATATTTAAAGAAAAAAAAGTATAAGGGGGGATCCAACGAAAGCGCGATTTGTGTAAGGGTGCTTGTTCGTTCCAAAGGAATCTCTACTACTTCTGATGCTAATATATAAATCAATTTTTCTCTTTTAGTTAACAATATTCTAACATAGGTTTATTTTTTAGTTTATACACTGCTTTACAGATTAAGGACCAAAAAATCAACAAACTCTGTACCTATTCTCCACTGCTGCTGACCTTGATCTGGCACGCACTGGTCATTAACTCTGCACCTTTATCGATTAAATTCGTTAGCTAGTCTGTTATTTTTTGATGACAAGTTAAAAGCTGTGCAGGAATCAACGAGACTCCCTTATGCCACAATCGAGGGGAAAGCGCGTCCTTGTAGTTGACCCACAACCTCAGGTGTCAGGGAAGGGTAAATAGATACTTGTAATGGTTTTGGGATTCCCATCTGTGCTTTCCGAACTTAATAAGTGCGGTTCATCTAGATTGCACGGGGGGTTGAAACTTAGAAAAAAATATTATTCATACACTGAGGGGTTTTCTTTTTGTGGGAGAGAGTCCATAATTAAAACAGTTAGTTTTTTTTATTCATTCGAAAGATTGCAGTTCCGTTCCCCAACTTAGTGTCTACCAAGAAATGCAGAAAAAAAAATAATGTACATGCCCTTAAAAAGATTATAGCACAAATTTTGGGCTGACCCGATTATAATTAAAATCAATCTAATATACATCATTTAGGAAAGGTACTAGCAGTTAAACAAATTGGTCTGATATTATAAAGTAAAATGTGTGTTACTTACACAATACAATTCTTGTAATGTTTGGGTGATATTACCTCTTAACACAATGTTCACGGGTTACACTCCCCTTTGCTTTGCAGTGATGGTCCAACAATGGCCAAAAAAATCTAAAGTATCTAATGTGGGTCTTCAAAAGTATCTGTTCTTGCTGTTTCTTGCTATGGCGCGGAGAGCTGGGAGAGTTACAGAGAAGGAAATGTCGAAATTGTCCTCTTTTCACACAACATGCCTAAGAAAAATTCACCGAATCTTTTGGCCGAATACCATCACTTACCAAGATCTGCTTACTCGTAGCAAGCAAGAGGACATGCACACCATCATTGCTGGAAGACGCTGGAGCTGGGTTGGCCATGTCCTCAGAAGAGACCCCGATGCCATCACAAGAACAGCTATGCTTTGGACCCCTGAAGGAAAACGAAAGAGAGGCCGACCAAAAACAACTTAGCGGAGGACTGTGGAGGCTGAGATGCAAAGAATGAACCAGAGTTGGGGCACTGTACGAAGGATGGCCGCCGACCGAGCAAAGTGGAATCAATTTGTTGTTGCCCTACAAGACGCCACCAAGCGTAATGGCCACTGACTGCTTTGACGGTCGGCGGCTAAAAATCAAAGAAGAAGAAGAAAGGTATCTACCTTCACACAAGATTACTCTGTGTGTAGTCTTTTTTGGCAGTTTTACTTTTCCTTCGGGTGGGCATTAGCTGAAGTAGGCAGATCTCTTCTGCCATTTATTTAGTATTCAGAGCTACTTGTCTGTACCTGAACTGTCGGTGATTAATATGTAATATTTTATTTGTCTCCACAGTGTTTTTAGATTTTGGACACCATGCAACATACACTATATCACAAGCTTATAAGGCTAGTCTCCCAGCAAATTACCACACCAAAATGCCACTTTTCGACGTCCCTGCTTCTGGCGAGATTTTCTAACAGTAATCGTTTTTGTTGTCAAACATTCACCTGGAATGAAATTCAAGACGGCTCATTGTCCACAGCAGCAACAACAACAACAGAGTCATGATGTATTTTTCCGACAACATAATCAAACAGTCACAATCCCTGACCTCGACATTTCGACAAATTCCCTTTCCATGAGTTCATTTTTGACAAGTGTGACCACTTCCGAGACAATATAGCTGTTGTAAAGCAATAATTTCTTCTTGCTTTTCTTCCCTCTCATCTTTTCTTTCTTTCTATCTGTCGTTGGCTCTTTTTCACAACACACACCCTTTTTGTCTCGCTTTTATTCTATGAACGTATATGTTTAGTTTATGATTATAACTGTTAAATTTAAAAGAAAAAAAAAGTTTTTTTGAAAGAAATTAATTCTGTAGCAATATGAATAGCAATATATTTGGGTTATATATTTATATATATATATATATTATATAATATATATATATATAATATATATATTATATATATATATAATATATATATATATATATATATATATATATATATATATATATATATATAAAATATACGATACAATTTGTTTGTAATAATCATACCTGTCAACCTGTAATGGAATGCCGTATAATGTACGAAAAATTAACACATTTAGCTGCGTACGCCCGTACAGAGCTCGTACGAATTTTCTGGAAAAAAATCTAAAAGAATTTGCTAATCCATGTGTTTTTAAAATATATTTTTTTTTAATTTCCTGTGATTTTCTAGGCGTCCACTTTTAAAACGATATCTTTCCGAGCAATCAATCAATCAAATCATTTTATTTCCAACAATGAGCCAGTTTGGTAGACTTCGTAATTCGCCCTCAAACATTTTGGGCTCTTAGCGTGACAAGACGTATTTTTATATTTATATGTTATCAACCATACTTGCCACTACCCCTTGAAGCCATTTTGTAAACAGAGCTAAGTATTTGATATTGCGTTCTGTCGCAAAATGCGATGGGCTCGATATCTTAGGTAATTGAACACAGTCGAACACTGTGTAACGCGTATGTTTGTTTTTTGCCAATGAGAGCATCGCGAGCCATTTACCGCGCGACTAGTAGGTTGGAAGCTGTACCATGTGTCACGAGTGGTGATATAGAGAGTCTGTCTACGACAAGACAAAAGTCTGAGTAAAGAGTATAAAATAGAGGAAGTCTGAAATAGAGAATGTGAATGTTAGTGGAAGTGTGACAGTCAGGCGTACAAAGATGCTAATATTCTTTTACCCTGCCAGTCGGCCGTTTTTATAGATGTCAACTCCACTCATCCCTCTCTTTCTCACCTATCGACAAACGAATATATATATATGAAGTAAGGGACTGATACACCAAGTGGTTTTAACATTCAACGATCACAGATGTACAGGTGTAAGACAATTCTGATCAGCAGCAACTAGTTTTCTATGTTTCTTAAGATGTAAATGTAGATAGAAAAAAATAAACGTACTACATCTGCGCGATAGCAGGAATTATAAAAAATCACTCCAACAATTATGAATCACTATAAATAAACACAAAAATAACAACGTTCAATAACCTAATTTTGGTTAATAATCAAAACTGGCACCCAAGTTGTACACACACAAAATTAACTACACGAATTAACCCAATAGAAAAAAGACCCACACTGAGTACTAGAATTAATAACCACCCAATTCTAATCTGTGTCCCCGTCTTCCAATCCCCGGCCTCAAATAGAGGCGATTGCGAATAGGCTACACAAACACGAAAAAAGTAAACAGCCCACTGCAAAGAATACACCACCAATAGGTAAACCATAATGGTTTAAACAACAAATAATAAACACGCAATTCTAGCACAACCAGTACTTCAAAAAAAAAACGCACTAATTACTGTCCACTACCCGTCCTGATGATAACGTCCCCTGAATGTCGGTGCGGTAGTATCCTGCACTCTTGACCCGAATTACTTGCAAGTTCGTGCCTTTCATACGAAGTGAGAATTAACTTAAATACACGACTGACAAGGTCAGAGGGAAATATCCTTTCAGCAACTAAAAGATAATGAACCCTGATATCCTTTGAGTTTAAAATGAGTCCAAAACTCGGGTTTGCGCACGCGATGCGCCTTTAATAATACCCGTGAGACGCGGCCAGGTCAGTTGTGACGGACGTGTACTGAAACAGGGCCCAACTGATGTGCAAAACTGACTGGATGGGCGCGCGGTTTTGAAGGTTGGCGAGCTTGAGTGGTGGTGGTCTTCAGAGGTTTAGCAGCTACAGGAGCAGAGGATACCAGCAGCTGGGCACTCCCATCTGCTTTCTGAGTACTGGGTCTTGTGATTTAAACCACTGGTTCCCACTCGAAAACTCGATCAAGGAAACGATATCCAACCAAAGACAAAATGCTGGTTCCAGGTTTGGTCCCCACTAGCGTGTGGAGATCCGCTCTCTCTGCTGTGGAAATGCAATAGATACCAGCCAAAAACTACTCGCCTAAATTTAGGTCCACTAGCTAAAATACATATACACGAACACATCGAGACGAGAACTGTTTACAAACACTCAACGACTCCCACACTCCCCCATCCAAATTATCGTGGAGCGTCAAAACCGGTTTGGACCGGTTGATTAAGCACGTTCGCCTGTGCTGACAGCAGCTGAAAGCCACGTAAAACCGATCGCGCATTCAAGTGCCGTAACGCTCGGAGGCCTGGATATAAACATTTATAACATATAAGGAAGGGAAACCCGAGGCCTGTAAACAGTAAATAAATATTAGACAAACATAAAGGTATGTTTTCAAGCACTCGTAAGAAATAAAGAAGTAGAACACTAGACAACAGAAAAACAACAGACGTGTGTTCTACTTCTTTATTTCTTACGAGTGCTTGAAAACATACCTTTATGTTTGTCTAATATTTATTTACTGGATATAAACAGGCCAGCGAAATAAAATACTGTTTTGCCCGTGTTGCTATTATTGTCACAGAACGGTTTGTGCATGTATTTGTGTGGTCTCCTACACCTTCAGCCCCTCCAGCAGTATCATCTCTTTTTCTTCATTTTTCTCACCGATCATCTTATTATATGCATTATTTTGCATATTTTGCGCCCTACATTCTTTATGTGACCACTCCCAGACTATTTACGTTACGCCAGGACTCGTGATAATACCCGGTCATAATTGAACCGGTCAGCGAGCGATATTCTTATCATGAAAAGCCGGCTCGCCATCTTTTGATACAGACGGCAAGCGCGAAGAGAGATAGCGACTTTGAAGTAACTCATTTCCGGGGCCAGTGACAATCAGGCAATTAACACCTGGGTTGTGGTCTGTATGTCTGAAGAAACCATATTGTTTGTCTGAACGGCCGGCGATCCTTTTGTTTGACTGTCTGGAGAACGCACGATCACAGACGATAATGAGATAATTGTTTCACGGGACCATCCCGGTGTAAGATTATTACCGATAACCTGTCTGGAGAAGTCTATATTGGCAGGAAAGCATCTGGCCATCAATCAGTTCACACATTTGTTTCTGAGAGTGCATAAGATATCACCGGAAATATTACAGCATTATTATAAAGAGTCGCGCGGGGAAATATTAAATTTAATATTTTAAAGCACGAGGGGGAGATTATGAATTAAAACACGCTAACCCACACAGTGAAAAAGAGTTTTCTATTGGACTGAAGTGAGAGCCGGAATAAACATTGAATTTCATTGGCAAGTTTGCTGGGAAGTGCAATCTGTGATTTGAACTGGAAACTGGAAATATAATCTAGCGAAATCATAGACACAGAACTCAGAGACTGCATCGCAACTTCAAGCTAGCAACTCCCAAAAGCAAGAAAGAGACGGATCGGACCTAGAATTCCATAATTATAAGTGACAGATCGAGTATTTGGGCAACTTTTGGACTTACAAGTAAACCCGCATATATAAATACAAAGACTGGAAACTTAAAAGGGCCAGGACCGCTTGTAGTATTTGGGAAACTTTAAAACTTAAAAGAAAGTAAGCCCACATTATAAATACAAGACTGGAGTCCTAAGGAATTGGATCACTCGTCAAAAGAGAAACTTTCCCAGATCAAGAGTTTCGCAGATTCACCCGTCATAAGAGGGATTCAAAATTTCCAGGCCAAGTGATTCGAGAGCATATAACCTAAATTGCTCGTGTTCATTCTAACCTGTGCGAGGAGATTATGTATTCTCAAAACTTCGGGGTAAGTGTAACAATTATTTTACAAATGTGAATTTAATATGTTTTTCTAACTAAGTGGTTATATATATGAGCATGGCAACCTCAACATCTGAAACTAGTGTATTCGTAACCACTACAGCAAGCGCTGGTGATTGTTTATGGCTAGTCTTGCGGAAAACCGACAGCAGAGGTGACCCCAGACTCCGACTGGAGCAGTGATGACTGATGATTACATCACATGTGCCTCAAGTGCATCATATCATTTTGTATC